>JBAMBO010000792.1:0-66904 GCA_037044535.1 Lordiphosa magnipectinata
ATTGATATTTGTGCATGTTTTTTAATTATTTTTCGAAAATTTTACTTGGCTGCGGGACTCAAATTGCCTTCCACCCTCATAAACCTTTGCTGAAAGAATGCCCCAAAGGTTCTCAACTGGATTTAAGTCCGGACTTATTGCTGGCCACTGTAGTAAGGGAATACCATTGGAACAAAAAAACGACATCGTATGCCTTGCAACGTTATCCTGTTGAAATGTCCAGTCGTCGCCATGGAACTCCTTCGCAAATGGTATAAGTTCTCCTTCAAGGAGATCCGTATACATTTCCGCATTGATTTGTTCCGGCACAAAGCAAATGGGAGACTTTCCAGCAGAGCTAAATGCCGCCCATACCATCAGAGACCCACCACCATGGTTCCTCCTATAGCTCGTCTTCCGGGGATGACTTGGGTCCCGCCCGTACTTTTGATTTCCATCTGGCTCGTCTAGGTTAAACTTCTTTTCATCACTGAAAATCACCTTCATGAACTCGTTGTCCCAAAACTTATATTTTTCATAGAATTGCCTTCTTATGCCGGGGTAACAGTTTTGGTGTCCGTACCTTTGAGTCATATTTGAGGTGCAACTTCTTTCGACAAATCTGTGGCACCCTTTGCCCACTTATTGGCAACTTAAATTCAGCCTTTATTTGTGCGCAACTCAAGTTTTTAGCCGTTGCTAGCTCCTTTATGTGCCGTTTAGTGCACGCATCAACTTTTGGTATTGCCTCTCTTCTGTTGTTTCGGTCATATTTCTGAGGATTCTTCAAACAATTCGCGATAGTATTTCGATGTCGACTTAATCTTTTGGCAATTTCTGATATTTTAATTTGGGTTTTTTCTTTTTCATTTAAATCGGCTGCGAGAGGCATTTTTAACCAAAAATAATACAAATTTATCAAAAAAACTCAAAAACTTGTAACAATACTAATTATAGTCAATTAGTTAACAATATTTTAATGCACTCAATAATTTTTTGCAGCGAGATAATTAATGTGTCACACTCAAAATGGAAATGAAGAATTTTCCACAAATATCAACTTTCTATTAAAGTCATGACTTTGTCTCTTTTAAAATCCTATCGGGAGTATAGATTAAAAGCAGATAAGAACCTTATGCATGGAAAAACATCACAAAGCATAAGAGATAAAACATTTATGCCGTAATTAGAACAACTGTAATAAGCAAAACAAATTTTGCACAAATTTCAATTTTACTGAGGTACTACTACTATAAAGGCCGTAATCGATGGATCTAGTTCGATTATTGTTTTGAACGAATGTGATGTGCAATCATCCTAAAATGATCATGAAGAATGAATGAATGAATCATGAAAAAATCAAGCTGTTATCTAAAATCATGACGATAACTTTCACGCATACTATTTTGTTACTAAAACATTCCATCAAAGTGTTCAGCATAAACCAATCAACTTTTTTTTGATGGATGATATTTGATGTTGGATTTAAGATGTTTCATGAATGCTGGTGAACACGGCCAATCTGGTATTTTGTAGTATCAAATCGGCCTTCATCTGAAAAATACCCAGATGATATGTTCGAATAGTCATCAAAGTGATATTTTTTCAGATCAACAATTTGCTATTCTTTAATATCAATGATATATTATTATAGTATCAAAGCTATATTTTTAAAATACCTGTAGGACATTGTTTTAGTATCAAAGAAATATTTTTAAAATATAAAAAGGGTATTATTGTAGTACCAATGCTTTATTTTTATAATATCAAAGCTATATTTTTATAATACATATTACAATTATTATGACAATTATCTTTCTGGAAAAATCTGCTCTTTGCCGCTGGATGAAATGTGATTAAGGCGGTCGAAGTTAAATCCACACTCTAAAAAAATTGTAAAATTAATATATTGAGAAGAATAATTATTTCAAAACAAAACTTACCAATTAACTTTTCGTACACGAATTTTTCAATGTTTAGTTTTTGTATCAGCTCATAGAGTTGGATGTCTTCCATTTTAATCTGAAAATTATGAAAAATTAATATATTTAAACTCGCATAAGTTTTTTGGTGAATGTGTGCGAAATCTGTCGAAAGCAAAGGCTGAGCATGCGCTTTTTTGTTCTGCCCTTGAACGTCAAACAGCACACATATACATACATACATGCATATTTTGCATGTACATTTGTATGTATGCATGTCGGCATATGGGCATTTCCACAGATATGTCAACCGCAGCCAAAAATTTAAAAGTGGTTAAAAACACTATGTTTTGTCAAATTTTCATGAGGAAACAGTCAAATTGAACAAATAAATGCCAATCTTACATTTATACATAACCAATTTCGAAATATTCGGATTAACGGCCGCGATAGCGCAATTTTTCTAATTTGGACATTAATTTTGGACTTTTTTTTTGATAAAAGTGCCTTTAGATTTCTTTTACTTTTAAGCCCCATACGGACATCCGACGTTCGTAATTTAGCTAAGTTCGTCATATGTTTCGTCACCGTGGAACGTAAGAGTAGTGTGACCAGAATTGAGAAAACAACAACGCCGAGAATTGAAGTTTGTGGTATTTTTAGTTTTACTGGCGGTGGGTCGCACTGCTCGATCATCTGTTTTTTGTTTTGATGCCAAGTTGACTTATATTTGCAAGTGAAATTGGAGTAACTGCTGGTTGTGGCCCCATATTCCATGCTGTCTCCCACCAGAGTTGACGACAGCATAGACTCAGAAATGCACTCTTCTATATTCACTGCAGAATTGTTCAGGCACTCAGCAGGAAGCAAGGGGTCCGTTTGAAATGTCCTGTAAAGAAATGAATCTTTCGTTAAATTAATTTACAAAAATATTATTGATCGGCTTACCAGCGCTTTGATGAGACATTCGGCAGAAACGACATTAATGCGCCGAATTCCCAATCAATGTTAACATCGTCCATAAAAGAAGGGCTATCTATTGGCTGACCACCGGCACTACCAGTCTTCATCTGCTTTGCGCTTCTGCCATGATAGCGATAGCTCTCCCGCAAAGACTTAAAGCCTTTTCGGCAATCAGCCACTGTAACATATTTTTACAAATTTTAGTCCAATTGATCAAAGTGTTAATTTTTCACATTGTACATACATACCTTCTTTTTGTAATATCGCGGCCACTTCTCCCCAAGCCTTGATTACAAAGTTTAAGTCGGAATGTCGGGGTGGAAAAGATCCCAAATGACATCCCGCTCTTTCACCGCCAAAATTAAAGAAATTTTTTCATCATGTGAAAACATTTCCAAGCGACTCTTTCGTTTTTGCTTTTCTGCCGTTTTCTTTTTTATTATTATTTCTTAGTTCACTTTAGCTTAATGCACTCCAGATGATCAATGCGCAGAGTGACTTAGCAAGGTGCATTCTCAATGCTGCGTCAGCTGCTCAAAGCACAGTAAGGCCCACAGCCACTTTACATACTCTCCACAAATGTGCTGTTAAGCGTAAAATTGACTGTTAAGGGTGACATTCAAATTCTGATGTCCGTACTTGCAAAAAGTTCAAGTGGCGAAGTTGTAACTTCTGCTTCTTCTTCCCTAAATTTTTTTATGAAACTTCTCGTTGCTTCGGATGTCCGTATGGGGCTTTACTATCTAAAATCTTTCTGAGGGTACAAATGGTCAAAAAAGAATGCACAAGAAACCATGAGAAACTATGTGATTGCAATAAACTTTAAGTTTTTCTTCGCATTATAATGGAAACCACATAAAAAGTATGATGGAACAAAGTGTCGCATGCGACATGTCACTTGCGAAAGTGATTAAAATTAAATAAAATATAAACTACAACAAATAAAAAACATTTTTAATATACATCAATGCATAATATTTTAAAATTAGTCGCATTAAAATATTCCTTCAGGATCCGCTGAAATCAGTGTTTGAACTGCTCGCCTTGAAAGTGACTTCTGTTTTTGTCGCATGCGAATGCATTGGTTTTTTGTAGTTATCTTGAAAACGAACAATTGCCCAAAGTCAACTTTAGCACCAATTATAGTGCTAATCAAGAGCTATAAATAAAATAATGTTTTGGCATATACTTTTCTTCACTTTGAATGCGAACGAATGTTGCATTCGACATTTAAGAAATGCCCATATGCATGTATGTGTGCTTCTGTGCTGTTTGACGTTCACGGGCAGAACAAAAAAAAACGCATCGCGGACACAAAATATGTATACATACATATGTACATATTTAAACACGTTCTTCTACTGTGTAGAGAGCTCAAAGTGAAAAAAAAACACGCACAATATGTATGTATGAGTGTGTGTATTATATCCGTACATACTATTAGCGACTGAATAAAGGCAATAGCTTTTTTACAATTTATAAATTTGCAAGTACAACAACAGTACAACAAAACACACACATGCAATTCAATTTTAACGTTAAAATTTTTTTTTTAGTCACCGCACTTTTTTTACTTACCTTTCCCACGCTCCAGCACAGATCGAATGACGAAATTCGCAAGAAGAAGCTAGACGCCAACTTCGAAACGCTCACGAAGAAAAAACGACCGGCACTCGTTTTCGCGCTTGCGGCAGCAGAGCAATGAGCATTGTTTTTGATAGACTATTGCTGTCTCTCTTTGATTTGAGAAACTCTGTGTGTCTCCTTCTACTTTCAGAATTTCGATGTCTGGGCATTTTTCATATCACTTTGATCATTTTACATTTCAATATAATATTTTTAGTATCAATGTGCTATTACAGGTTCATATTGATATTAAATAGTTTCACTTTGATATGCAAATATTGATATTACTGATATGATATTGAAATACCTGATCTTCTTTTATTCTGTGTATCTAATATTTTGTCATACCTATCGTTTTAACAGTTTACTATCTTTGACCGTAAATAAATATTATGATAAGAGCTAATTTGTCAACTCTATTAAATTTAATACAATATTCCATGTCCCCATGTTCTTTAGCCAATAACCTGCTATCATTTTGCCAAGTGTATATGCAGATGGAGATGTTGTTGTTGATGTAGGCCATGTCCATACACAATGGACCTAGCCACCACGCTCATTCTATCTCTCTGTGTGCTATTTGCCACCAATATCCACTGGACTTGTATTTTTTTTGTTTTTATATCTTTTTTTTTTTGTTTTGTTTTGTTCCTCCCTAGTCCTTCTGTCAGCTTCCGCGAATTTTGCAATTTGAAAGCCACACAAATCACAACAACTGGAGGGGGGGCTCTAGAATAACAACAACAACAACAACAACGACTACGACGACAACGACAGCCAGACAATGTAACCCAGTTTGCATGCAAATGTTTTAATTTTTGAAATCCCCACAGCACCTCTAACATTGAGCCAATGAATTTATTGAGGCAGTTGAACTAAAATGTGAGATTTTGCTTGGCTTTTATAATTTAAGATGGGTGCTGGAGACTTTACCTAAGACCGGGGGAAGGGAGGTGTAAAAGTGAGAATGATTTGGCGACACTTAAATTTATCTTAACACTTTTACATTTCTTTTTTTTTTTTTGTTAAACCTTTCGACATTGTTCAAAAATGCAGTAAAAGACATTTCATTCTCCAAGTGGCGACCGTGCTTCAGCGCTTCAATTTAACTGTACAATTTTCTGAATGCTTAAATCGACAGTACAGTTTCTTCTGAACGTGGCGACCGTGCCTTTGCGCTCAAATTCAGTTGTTCAATTGTTGTGGGGCCTTAGCCGATGGGAGGACAAATTGTGCTTAAAATTCATTCATGCTCCTCGTGGCGACCGTGGCTTTGCGCTTAAGTTCAGTTGTCCCATTTTTGGTGGCTTTTTGGTCCAAGGGACAGATTGTTCTTAAAATTCATTCATGCTCCACGTGGCGTTTAAATTCAACTATACAATTTTTGATGGCCATAATCGACAGTTGTGAATCCCCTTAAGAATTCATTAAGTCTCCATGTGTGCGAGGCTATAATCGAAAGTACAGTTTCATCTCAACGTGGCGACCGTGATTTTGTACAATTTTTGGTGGCTTTTAACGACAGGGAAGTTGGTGGTCGACACGGTCGCCACCCGTGCCTTTACGCTGCAAACGTTGCATACTATTTACAAGGCTCTAAGCGAAAGTACAGTTTCATCTTAACGTGGCGACCGTGACTTTGAGCTTAAATTTAGCTGTGCAATTTGCTAAGCTATATGGCGACACATTTTACAGTTTTTTTTTGTAGAATATTTGCATTTCCTCAATTCAAAAAAAGCTAAAGTAGTTGTTTTTTTTTAAATTTTGTTAAATGAATCTCTGTTTCTCATTAGCTTTGCCTGCAGGGATGTTGTGTACTTTTCCTTGTTCTGTCTCTTTACATTCATTTTTTTTTTTCTTTTTTTACTCTGCGAACTTTGACAATGTGATTAATTTATGCCATCTTGTTGGTTGGCAAGCGTATCCTGACTCCCTCCGAATCCTTTCCATCCATAATCAAAACTGTTTTACCCCTGTAATCGATATGTGAAAGCTTTCGCATTTTCTGCTGCGATACTTGAGCTGTCATCAAAAGCTGCTCAATTTTTGATTTTGATTTTGGTTATTGTGCGTTGCCTCGACTCCTCATCGCCCCTCCGCAGCTGCTGTTGATTGCGCGCCCCAAAACGTTTCCCCTTTGCGCGTTTATCAATTTCCGTCATCAGCATCAGCGCGGCAACGTTGGCAACTAGAAGATGCCATCAACGTCAGCCGAGATTCGGCATCCCTTCCAACTTCAACCCTCCTGCCATTTTGTGTTTCAATATCTTTTGCACTATTTAGCCTTAGCCTAGATCGATCCTGGGGGAGCTCTTAAAATGGTTTGCATGTATTTTTGCACCATCCTTGGTCGCTCCTTCTTTGCTTCTTCTGCTTCTTCGCTCCTTTTGTTGTTTGCCCCCTGGCCTTTTGTGCAGGACGTTTTATGCTTTATCCACTTGAACTCTTTCAGTTTTTTATCTATTAAATCATGATTGGCTACAATTTACACAAGTGGGCGATGACGATGACGGTGACGTCCTTCTCGGGCATCTTAAAGCGGTTGAGTTGCAACTGTGAAGCCTTTGATTGTGGTTGGCTACAAAAATGTGTCCTAAGATCTTTGGACAGAAGGGGCTGTTTTTTATACTCAGCCTGGAATAGGGGGAAAAAGTCGAACAAACAGGGGACGGAGAGGCCATTGAAATAGCTCACAAAAAGTTGTTGTTAAGTTTTTTAAGCTTGATAAACTTTTCAATGATAAATTTAAAATTACAAAATTAAAATTTATTTACAGTTCGTCTGTCCGTCTGTCAATCTGTCTGTATGAAACCAGGGAAACCAAATTTGAAATGTAGACTCCTATTGTCTGCACGCAGATCAAGTATGTTTCAAAATTTTCTTTTTTAATTTAAGTGTTTTCTGTGTTTTCTTTCTTCAATTTTTGGCGCGTGGCTAGCGTTGCCAATTTTGTTATTTTTCCCACCAAATATCTACTGTTAAAAATGTTAAAACTTAACAGAGATTAATTTAAAATAGCAAAACAATGTCAAATAATTAGCTAGAAATGCAGGTTCTGGCAAAGCTGAATAGTTTCCGGCATTCGAGCTTATAAAATAGATAAATCTGGTGAGAAAAATAGCCAAATTGAAAACGCTGCTTGTGGCACACACTTCTGTTTGTTTGAATGTATGTACTTTTGCATTTGACGGCAGCTCTCGACATCGAAGGAGCTTTTAATAACGTCCTTTCTAGCGCAATCACATCTACTCTGACAGATCTGCATGTGCAGGGTCCCCTAGTAGAGTTCACTCGACTCCTGCTTACCAGTAGAGCAGTAAACTCTCAACTAGGGAATGCCTGCGCTCGAAGGTATGTGAATAGTGGCACTCCTCACCGCTTCTATGGGTTTTACACCGTAAACAAGCTGCTACGACTCATGGAGGAGCGAGGACATACTGTGATCGCCTATGCTGATGATGTCGTCATAATAAACAGAGGCAAATTTCCGCAAAGCGACACTTTCAGAGTGGACAGCTGAGTGTGGCCTTGGGGTCAACTAAACAAAACCAGAGCTAGTGATGTTTATCAGGAAATATAAAGTTCCGGATTTGATTCCCCCTCGTTTAAATAACTTAGTACGAGAATTTAGCGACACAGCTAAACATCTTGGTAAAGTACTTGACAAAAAACTATACTGGAACGAAAATATTGTTGAACGGGTTTAAAAGGCGACCACAGCGCTGTACTCGTGCAAGCGCGTTATTGACCGAAAGTGGGGCTTCTCCCCTCAAATTATACACTGATTTTATTCAGCTGTCGTCCGCCCCACATACTACTCAATGGAGTCTTAGTCTGGTGGCCGGTCTTGGGTAAACCCTCCGTTCTTAGGACTCTTTACAAGGCAGTGCTAGCTCATGCATGAGCGGAGCTTTGCGTACTACTCCTAACACATCTAGATCTAGCAGCCATAGAAATAGCTACCCTCAGACAAAAAGTAGAGAATTTCACTCTTGAATCAAGAGCATTCGTTCTTAAAAGTACGATAAGAGTGAAAATTATTGATCCATGAGCGAAATTCTTGATCCAAGGGTGAATTTTTGATCCCGACATTCTTAATTCAAGAGATTCAGCTCCTGATCCAAGTATGAATAATTCTTGATTCAAGAGTTTCAGTACTTGATCCAAGTACGAATAATTCTCAGGGTGTGAGAGACACGACCGACCCGACCCCACCCCCCCTTCCACTCACCATTATTATCAACCAGCCACCACCCAAACTTTGTTTACTTTCTTTTCTTACTTACTTTTCAGGGACTTGAACTCGGTACTTTGAAAGACTGAAACACACTCAGGCGACGGGCTGCTTAGCCCACTCGACTCGATCATCCAAAAGCTAAAAGACGCGACGAAATCACACTTACAAATAAACACCGTTGGCATTCGTACGCAACGGACAACGACAAACTGCGCATGCGCTCTCTCTCTCTCTGCGAAAACGAGTCCAACGCCATTCTCTCAAAGTTAAGTTGCCCCCACTCCCCTTGCTTATGAAAAACCAAAATAAGAACGTTTAGAACGAATTTATCTCGAGTCCAAGAGCGAAATTCTTGAAAATTCAAGAACGACTAATTTTTTTTCAAGAGCGTTCGTACTCAAAATATTCGCTCTAGTTTTTTCTTAATGTAAAGTAAAATTGGCTCAAACAGCACCTCCAGGAGGGCCAGGGCCAAGCTTCTCTCAATCTCTTGGCGTGTGTGCTTATAATTTTTCGCACAAGAGAAAGGGACATACAGTTTAACGCCGAATCCGAACGGCAATAGTTTGACAATTCTTGCTTTTTCATTGCTAGTTACTTCACAGCTGGCGCCAGTAGCTGATGGTGGTTTTTCTTAGTGTAGTAATAATGGTCTTAAGTTTGGAGAAACTGCTACCTTTCGTGAAGGCTCCCATGGTCACTCGACTATACTAAGTAGTCAAAGAGCGACACCAACAAATCTTGATTATTGGATACCCACTTAAGCCTTTGATAATAAGTCATAATACCAAGTCGTTTAGATTGGAACTCGCTCCCCCATGGCAAACCCAACACCAACAACATCTACACAGACGGCTCAAAATTGGAAAGCCAGTTTGGAGGCGGAGCTTTCAGTCCAGACCTAGGTATTGAAAGGTCCTTTCTCCTTCCCGACCATCGTAGCGTGTTTTAGGCAGAGGTTGTACCTATACAGGAGACTACCAACCATCTAAGAGAACTCATGGTCAAGGAAGGAAATGTACTTATCTTTTTAGACAGTCAAGCTGCACTAAAAGCTCTTGACGGTAAAACGAACAATACTCAAACACTTACTAAGTGCCGCAAAGTTCTCAGTACTTGATAAACGCCATTCCTGTACTAGTTGTAACATGTTACTGCAGTAGCATGCACCGAGTTGCTTAGATTGGCGCATATGTACTTGTATAACCGGTTGGGTTCAAAACCGGCTTACAGCTCTGAATGATTTTAATACAAAAATTGCATAGTAAAATCACATATGAGATTGTTATGGTTTTGACTATACGATTTTTCTCAGAGTTTAAATTTCAATTGCTTTGATGAGTAGCTCAAGAAGAGATTTCAATAAGTTTGGCTTTTTTTGTTTAGTTACAGTTTGAACACAGTTTTGCGCAAAGGAATAGCTCGCGCGTTTACGGTCCGCCATAAGCATACCTAAAGCAACAACAATTTCATATGCGTGCGCTAATCTCTTTCTTTCTGAGCTAAGGTTTTGTTGTTGGCGCGTGATTTACCCTCCTACAAGGACCCTGTCCCACCACTGAAACCCCCTAGATGGAGATTCTAGCCTACACCACTTAGTGTAGGCCACCCACATCACAAAGGGAAAGTTGATTCTACACCACTTCATGTAGACCACCCACAATCGACCACTTCAACTAAAACGATCAACAACAACAACGACACATATAAAGAGCATAGCCAAGGTCAAGGTTCTTTGAAGTCCTGTCCACCTTTGGTATACCAGCAAAGTACGACTGCATGATGATATTGAGAAACACGCAAAGCTCAGTCAAAATCGGAAGTAACCTCTCCGAACCATTTGATACCAAAAGAGGTTTTAGGCAGGGTGATGCCTTATCGTGTGACTTCTTTAATCTGCTGATGGAGTATATACTGCGTCATTGCCCAAATGCCAACAGATCGTAAATGGTGCTACTCGCATATGCCGATGATATTGACATTATCGGCACAAATGAACGTGCGTTAAACAGGGCGTTTTCAGAGAAAGAGAAGCAGTCTAAACTGATGGGCTTAGCGGTAAACGAGGACAAGTCGAAGTTCCTAGTATCCACGCGTCGTGAACAAGCTGAAACATTTGGAGAATACAGCTTTGAAGTTGTAAAATAGTTCGTCTACCTCAGGACGCTGATAACCAGCGACAACAACATTAGCCTGGAAATCCGAAGAAGAATCACTCTGGCAAACCGATGCTACTTTGGACTCAGTGGGGAGCTCACGAGTAGAGCCCTCTCTCGAAAAACGAAAATAGCGCTATACAAGTGACTTATCATCCCAGTCCTGCAATACGGCGCAGAAGCATTATCGTTTTCGAGCGAAAGATTCTTCGGAGGATTTATGGACCTTTAAAAGTTGGCGATGAATTTCGCATCCGAAATAGGACATGTTACCCGTATGGATGAACAAGCTCCTGCCCGAATGGTGTTTCAAGAAGAAAGACATTGGGAGAAAACGGCCACTTTAACCCAGCGGGCCGACGACGATGCAGTCGGACCAGCAACATGCTGAGATGGATTTATGATTATATACTTCTTTTATTGTAAACCCATGAGTATAAAGCAGGGCTGGCTGGTTCCATTTTGAAACGAAACGGTGGGCAGTTTGGTGACATAGAGTTATTTCCTAACTCCCCACGTCGGCTAAAGGCAGCAATACAAGTCCAATCATCGAAGATCCAACACAAAGAGAATAAGTGACCACAAATTCCAATCGAAGACCCAATCCCACTCTTCTTTCTTGTTACCAACGGCACGACTGGTAGCTCGTGCAGACCTGCAACAACAGAAACATATGTGACTCTCTTCTCTCTCTCTCTCTCTCCTATGTCTCTGGCAAATGAAAAAGCAACAACAAAGTTGCTCATGCGCCTCGCTCGCAGTGGCCGAACGCTTTTCGCTATTCACGGCGGCAACCACATATATCTCTTTATATTTTCTGTTGTTGTTATAGTTTGAGATATACTTTGTATAAGGTGCGTCAGCATTAACACTTCTTGTATATAAAAAGCACCTAATTCTGATGTCTGCTTAAGCAATATCGAGTAAGTTCGAGCTTTTTAATATTAAATTTCCAGGCTTCCACAATATCTTTCCTTGCAAAATTGTCTCTTTTATCTCGCGCATCATTGACTAAGACTAAGTCGTTTGGGCTGAGCGTTGATGATTCAGTCAGTCAGTCATATGAGAGAAAATTTTAAAAAATTGTTCAAGTTGTAGCTTGTGACATTCTTTCAATTCATAGCCTAATCCAAAGGTTATATCAGCTTTCGCCTAGGGTTTTGCTTTTATTTTTCTAACTCTTCTTAAACTTTATTTATTTTTATGTCGTCCGTTCTTTGTATCTATTGCGTTTTTCGTATTCGTATTCACATTTACTTCTCATCCAGTCATGCGTCGTCTTGCGTTATTCATTTTTTGGCTTCGGCCATGGCTTGGGCTTCATTGAAATGCCACCGTGTGGACCGTAAGGGTTCCATTTCGTTGCTTTGATTGCTCTAGAGGAGGGAAGAGGCAGTGGGGGGGGGAGTATATAGTAACCAAAAATTCCAGTGCCAACGTCCTTGTGAGCGCCTTCGTCATTTGAACCATAGCGACGAAAACTGCAGCTGTTGGCAGTTCCTTTCGCATATATCTATCTATCTGTATATGTAAGTGTATCTGTGTATAAATAACTATGTATGTCTCTCCATTCTGTCTGTCTGCCACAGACTGTCTGTCAATATTAAAGTGCCATTAGAGAGCGGCAATAGCTTACAGGATGTGCCGGCTTCTCCTTGAAGAAAACAAACTCCCCACGAAGAAAGAGACAGAGAAATGTGTCAATTATCCCCTCCCTCCCCAAACAGCTTAAGCCAGCTGAATTCAATTTAATGGGATTTCACAGAGAGAGACAGAGATGACAAGCTACAGCAACTACAACTGAAGTTGCGAATCAATTAGGTAACAAATAATCTTTTATCGATCTATTTTCCCCCCATCAAATTCAACCGGCTCGAGCTCGAGCATATTGCTGCCATTTACCATTTGCCAGTTAAAAAATAAAAAAAAAAATCAAATGCTGAAACGAAAATGGCTCAAGTGGTTGCAACTCGGATGCAGTGAAGCTATAAATATGATGCGCAACAAACCGCCACAAAATTTATACATTTCTATGTACATACTACAACATGCATACATATGTAGGCACGTGTATGTACAAGGGAGGCCAGGAAGTGTTGCCAACTCAATGGGTTTCCGTGTGTGTTGTCAATGTAATTGAAAACTATATTGCTAGATAAAGCGAACTAGTTCACTTGGGTACATGGCTGTAGACATTTCTTTACACTTGGTCCTTCGAGCCGGATTTGAATTCGTATTCAAGTATTGCCGGCTGCAGTGGGCCTTCACTTGTCAAATGGCAGTTGACTAAAACTCTTGACCTTGCCTTTCTCAGCAACCATCTTACCATCTAAGCTATTTGCTTGCTGATTGCTTAACATTTGACTGGGCTCTTAACTGTGATTTGCTGCACTGTCACGCGGGTGCTTGAGTGGCCGTATGCGCTTGAGTGCAGTCCTTCGTGTTCAGTGCTCGAAGTCCAGAGTTCGAATCCCAGAGAAGCCATAGCTTAGAGAGAAGGCTTAACTTTCGCAGTGGTGTGTGTCTATGACAAGAAGCAGCTTTCTAACTAAATCATTCTAACTTAATCGGCTACGATAGTAATCAATGGATGGCTGGCAGGTTGATATCGTTACGAATTAGGCTGCGATCTATAACGCCGAAAAATTGGCACAGTTGGCTGATGGTCTCAGGGTGTGCATAGTTGAGAGTGGCTTAATTGGGCTTTGTAGTGCCTCGGTTGAGTACTTTGTGGTGCCTCGGTTGATCTTTTCCTCATTTCGACTGGCATGACTTATGACGTGTGTATATAAATGGACAGAGACAACCCGTATTGACCATGTAAATAATTACCCGTATGTGTATATAGAAACCCGTGTAAATACAGTGTAAATGAAAGCCCGAAAACCAAGAAAACCACCCCTTCACAACACAATGGAGCAAACCAACTTTTTCTAAACACGAAAATCGTTATGAAACAAGTAAGACAGTCGATCAAGCACGACTATAACATACTCTGTACCCCCCAAAATTTGCATATTTGTGATCCAGTTAAGTTAGAAGCCAAGGAAGTTAGAAGGGCGAGAGGGAACTTGATCAGCCTGCAATTATAAGAAGTTTATATCCCATACATGTCAAACCTCTATCTCGTGCCATCTCTGAGATCTCTTCTTTCATACGAACGGACAGTTGGAAATGGCTATATCGACTGGGCTGTTTATGCTGATCAAGAATATATACACTTACACCTAACAAGTGCAGGGCAGTCGCAAAGAAGGTGTTGGATGCTTTCTATCTCTACCTCATTCCCACATCTACGAAAGATATCAAGGTGGAGTGCGCGCATTCTGATGGCCATGTGACCTTTAATACCCTGTTATGACTCCTATCATAGTTCTAATCCTGTTCTTGCTAAGGTGTACGAATTGGTAAGTTCTTTTAGGTGAGTATTTTGAGCCGGAGTGTTCGGTAGATGTGACAGCGCATTGGTCCCATTTTCGTGCCGCCTTAGTTCTGGATTTCCGTTGTACTTCGGTCATGTTTTCCTGCAGAGGTCTTTGCTTGTGAGAAGATGCCTATTGTCGTTCCATTTCTGAGCTGGTAAACAGTAGTCACTGCTGTGGCCTGTAGTAGATGCTTTGAGAAGATTCAGTTCACGAAGTCTTACATCGCTTCTCGCTGCTGTAAACTTCAGGAAAGTGTCTACAAATTCCAGATTCAGAATTACATGCAGGCCCGCCTGGGGGATAGATAGCAGGGATCCTGTTATATCCGGGCAAACCGCTCTTTGAACCTTATAGAAGTTGTTTAGATGAAACTTGGTTTTAGACGCCTTTCCACCAAACTAGAGCTCCATATGTAAGGATAGGTCTGACGATAGGCAGTCTCCATCTCCTACCGAAAGTATTTTTGCAAGCGTGGTATGCTTTCCTCATTCTTTCCTCGGAGTTTCTCTTCCAGGAGAGTTTCGAGTCCACAATGACACCTAGATACTTGGTCTAGTCAAGGAGCTGCGTTCCCCCCAGGGATGGTGACATGAACTCTGGTATCTTAAATTTCCTCGTTAGCATCACCATTTGGGCCTTCTGTGGGTTGACCCCTAGACCGTTCTGTTTTGCCCAAGGGCAGATTCCAGTAGTTTACTGATGGTGGATAAGAACTTACCCGCTACCATTAAAACCAGATCATCTGCGTATGCTGTCACCCTGCCACCACTGTACTTCATGGTAAAAAGATGTTCGTTGAGCACCAAGTTCTAAAGGAGTGGAAAAATGACTCCCCCCCTGTGGAGTGCCTCTCGTTGTTCATCTTCTTATGTTGCTTGCACAGAGATTAGAGTTGATCACCCGGCTGCTAAGTCAGTGGGATCCTCTTTCGATATCGACAAGGGCTGCCAATGTAAACTCCCTCTGATTCAGCTAGTCCTCCATGCTCCCTACCGCTGCGTGTAGTGCGGTGTCAACAGATCTAACCTTAGGGCGCGCGCACACATGCGGCTGCCATGGCAGCAGATTCAGGATCGATACTTGCAACATGACTGGTCCAGCCTTGATAGAAGACGAGTAGGTTGAACTAAAAAAACTCCGCAAACAGAACGCCTATGGCCTGATATGGTGTGTTTGCTTTCGCATTACCATACCGCACAGAAGAGGGCACCGTGGAAGATTTTTATATTTCGAGTATGCTGATATGCTGAAGTGATTGTTAGTAAAATCGAACCACCGCACAGTGGATCCAATCTAAAATCTAGCAGAATAAAAGTATATTTTTTAAATATAAATATTGCGTTTAGTTTTGATTTTATTTAATTGGCTACACTCTGCAAAGCTTAAAAAAGCTTTTGAATGAGCTTTTCAGTGCATCTCTGATCGGCTGCGAGCTTTGAAACTTAACTTATTTGCGGCACGTGTCTACACAAAGATTTGAGGTTGTTTGTGATTCGTTTTAAATTATCAAAACAAGTGATATATTTGAGTATATTTATATAAATAACTTTTGTTTCCCTTAAAATAAGGTATGTACTAAATACAAATTGTATGTTCGTGGCCCGTCTTTTCCTGTGTAGCTTAAAAATGTGTTATTTGTAAGTTGACTTAGCAAGAATTGTTTTTGAGCGTTTTACTGTCTTCATTGGACTGTAATTAACGTTATTCAATCGTATTCAAGCTAATTTTAGTATTTATGTAAAGTGTGAGTTCTTGTGGTGTGAAAATGTCCAAAATGATAACCAACTACGTCCAACTCTTAAGTCTATTGCACTTTTTAGGTGAAATGTCAGTCCTAAAGCGCGTTCTGTTTTGCATGTGGCTTGGCGAAAATGTCGGATCAAGGAAATTGTTGGTGCTAAATGAATATGTATTTGGCACAATTTTGAAGAACATAAACTTATCTGACAACGATATTAAAGAAATTAATAAAAAATTGGCTAATTTTGTAAGCAGGCTTGCAGTGAAATGGAAGGATTGCCATTACAACACTAAGTCTTTTGAGAAAAAAAATCAGAAATGGCTTGATATGCCGCTCATTTTATATCATTTCACGTCAACATCAGATATTGGTAGGCCTAAAAAGGATTTAGCTGATTTGTGCCCTAAGGCGCAGATCAAACAAGTGTCTACTCTTATGAAACAAGCAACTTGTGAACAATTGATGGTGGCTACAAGCTCCAGTTTGTATAAATCTGGAATGCGAACGGCTTCAAAAATTGTTGCCACATTAAATACAGATGAGAGTGCTGGACAACAAATAAAGAAGTCATTGGACACACCAGTGAAATTACCTGTTCCCTTCTCACCTGAAGAAGCGCTTGCACTGTATGTAGATGTTGGGCACACAAAACATACATACCAGCTAACGCGATTAAGTGCCAAGGAGAGGAATGCAGATATATGTATACCCCAACTATCATAGGCTGCAAAAAGCAAAGATTATGTGTTACCCAGACGGACTAAAAGTAACCGATTATTCTGCTGAAATAACTCTACAGAATTTAGTAGACCATACGGTAAGCCGTATCAAAAATGCGCACTCGCAGGTTGTTGAAAATCATGTTTCAGGGGAAAATAATAACAGAAGTTTGACTGCAATTTACAAATGGGGCTGCGATGGAAGCAGTGCCCACGCAACCTATCGCCCAAAGTTTCAAGATGGTGAAACAAGTATGGTCGATCAGCATTTATTTACTGTTTGCCTTGTGCCATTACAAGTTCAGCTTGGTTCGACAATATTGTGGAAGAACACGCGACCTTCATCAACCCGCTATTGTCGTCCCATAAAACTCATTTGTCAGAAAGAGACATGTGAATTAATAACTTTGGAGATTGACAATGTTAAAAGCCAAATAACGTCGATCAAGCCAACACTGACCAGCTCATATACCATACTCCATGAATTTCATCTGACGATGGTGGATGGTAAAACATTTGGTGTTCTAGCAGAAGCAATAATAGTAGCGAATAATAAATAGAAAACAAACTCATTAGTTAAAATGTAAATTAAAAAACAAAACACTTAAAAATTTAAAAAAAAAAATGTGAACATTTATATTGTTGAATATGGTTTTTTTAACATTTGTATGGGAGCTATGGGAAATACCTAACGTAGGCCATTGAAATTTGGAGAATATACGTAAAATGAATTAAAAACTGTAAGTACAAAGTTTCATTAAAATATCTATTAATTTACTAAAGTTACTAATTTAATTCTGCTAGCAGAGCTATTGGACCCACTGTGCACCGCAATGGTTTCTACACGTTGATTAAGTTCTACAAAATTGACTTAATTTGAGGAAAAATAATCTTCAAAGGCCATGATAATTGTATGCTGTATTGATATTTTTTCTGTCATAGACCCAAAAATTGATGGAGAAAAAAACGCAACGAGTTTTGGAATCAGTGCACAAAACTGGAACCTAAGACCAAAATGGCTGTTGGCCTGTGTAAAACGGGTAAGCTGAAAGTGGCGACCGTGACACCAAACAAATAACTGTTTCAATGATGAAAGGAACTAGTTCGGTTTACCCAAATGCCAGAGCAGTCAATGTTTGACAAATATGTTTGTATGTGGCACACACACACACACACACACACACACACACACATACATCTATCTATCTATATATGATATGCATTTACATACACGCACATACATGTAAGCCGCCTGAAATCACACTGCAAATCGCATCTTGTGTTGTAAAATTTATTAAAGCGGAAATTATTCATTGCACGATCGAATGAGTTTTATGATTGCCTGCTTGGCTGCTCGACACACACACACACACACACTCATATTACACGGCATCGTTAAAACTGCCATTGATGTGCCATAATTAGCCTTAAATGTGGCTATAAAAGTAAAAAAAAAACACACACACACACCAAAATATATACATATATTCGAAGCATTACTCTCATAAGCCCCATGTGACACGGCCAAGTGCAATTTGATTTTATTTATTTTATGCACATTAAATTGCATAAATTTTAACCAGACTTGGCCTTTTCAGTTGTCAGTTTCCGGCTGCGGCCTTTTTAATTAATAAAAATTGACATCACCCCCCCGCACAACCCCACACAGCCCACTCACGCACTATAAATATTTAATATTTAGTGGCTTTCATTTCTGTTTAAAATCCGTAATAATAATGCCAAATGACATGACAATGACAGCCTCCACGCAGAGAAATTGAACAATAAAAGTGAAATGGCATGGAATGAAACGTGAAAAAAACATATAAAATTGTGGTTGACATTATTAATACATAGATGCACTGCAATTGGACTCACTGGCCAGCCGCCGGCGGATCTGTGGTCAATCGTTTCAATTAAACTGGACACACACACACACGCACACACACGCACAGGCAATACTGGCCAATTGGTTAACCAAAAGCAATAGACCCTGCCTCCGTGTTCACGGTTTGTGTAATCGAAATTTGAAAATCAGTTGAGAGCGAAAGCGTTGATTATGGTTGAAGGAAGGAGATAGCTGCTGCTTAAGGTGCTTTTGGTGCTTTTGGGGGGGGATAGCTCTTAATATGTAATTTATAATTTTGATGGCGCTGCAGACGTTGCACTTAATCCAAGCAGTAAAATGTGTTCATACTTGACAGTGGAGCCAAAGTGATTTGAATCAAAAACATTGCCTACTTTTAGGCGAAACTCAAAGTGAAAATTCTTTTGGCTTGAACCAACTTGAATTAACTTTGAAGATTTGCCAAATCTAACCAGAACTTAATATAATATCATTCAACCACAGTGCAATGTCAGACTCTCTATTACCCTCCTCGGTATCAAGTGCTTGCATTAGCCAGAGCTTGTTCTTCCAAAAGTGGTTTGGGGGGAGGGGCGTCAGAAATTAATGGCGCGTAATTTATGAAAATTATACAATTGCTGGACTGGCCACGCCCATCACACACACAGCACACCACACCCACCCGAACTGCCACAGAGCTGAAGATGATGAAGAAGATGAAGCTTCTACTGCTTACTTTGCCAAAACTTTATATGAACAAAGTTTGCCAGAGTTAGGCGAGCACGAAGGGTGGATGAAAACATTTTATCGTCTATGAAAAGCTTAAAAAACAAAAATTAATTTAAATTACATATTTGCCCACAAACAATGTGTGTGTGTTTGTGTGTGTGTGTGTGTGGAAGGGGATTCCCATTGCCTAGGTGCCAGCAGCCGCCACCATCGTTATTGTCGCTGACGCTGTTGTTGCCGCTGCTGTTTCGGCTTTCCTTCCCCCCCTCCCCACTTTTGTATAAAAAAAACCTCAAATTATACAAATTTACGATGTTTTGCTGAAGCGAGTTTCATCTGCCTCTCCTCTCTCTCACTCTCTCTCTCTATGTGTGTGTGCGCCAAAAAACCAGCCCACAACAACAACACAAAAGTAATAAATAAGAAAAAAACATAACAAAACAGCGTAGAAAATATATTCTTGGTATTCTTTTGAATTCGAAAATAAAATGCACTTTAAAATGGCAAAATTCTAAAAATATCTTAAAAACTCTATGAAAAATCCCCCTACTTAGGAATATTTTTAAAAAAAAAGTATCAAGAGGGAAGAACAGTTTTCAAGCTACTCGAATCGAAACAACAAATCACTAATAACAACACTAGGCAACAAGTTCCAGTATATTGAAGGGTTGGTGGTGATTCTAAATGATTTTCGTGTGCTGAACACGAGTCTGTTTTCAAAAAATGGTCCATCACGTGAAGATTTCTAGTAATTTGAGCAAATTTTGACCCTTTTCAGATGCATTTTGTGGGGAACCTATTTAATATAATTACTATTTCTAAACTTTCAAATAAACTATCCCAAACAATTCTACGATTTTTTTAAAGCAAAGATTTACCATTTTTAATACAAAGTCTCGATAATTATACAATAACAAAACTGTCTACTGCACAAAAGTATGACTTGCAGATACATTACAACCGGCAGTGTTTGGACCTTGATACATATTTTGTGTACCTTTTACCTTACCTCAGTATTTTCAAATTCGAGTACCTTTTACCTTACCTAGGTCTTAATTTTCATTTACCTTGTCAATAGGTAAGGTATTAGGTACTTTTCGTACATGATTTTTTTCGCTCCGATAACATTATAGCCTAGACGCTGCTGCGCTCTGTCATATTGAAAAGAAAAGTATTAGGGACCTGTTTGTGGCTTTAACTGGACGTCCGGTAAACAATCCGTGTTCAAAAACTATACGATCCTTCTACACAAGAGGAAGGCGGACTATCAGACGTGCTCCCATTTTCACTTCGCAATCAGTTTGCAATTTTTAGACAAATTTTTCTACACAAGTAAAAACGGGAGCACGGCTGTATATGTACGACTGCAGATATCTGGAGTTGCAATAACAAAAGTTGCCGGCTATATAGATAGCAATCCACATCGTCATTATCTCGTGCTCGCATATAAGCGGGTTTTTAGACGGGTCTGATTTAAAGGTAATCGAGCGGGATAGTTCAGCGATGCTGAAATCATTTTTCCAAGGCACTTTAGATGCACATCACACGCTTTGAACTTAGTTGTTTGGAAAGATGCTAACATCAAATAATACCAAATTTTCAAACACATTATTCAAGCAGTTGTACAATTCTTCCTTGGGGTAAGCAACGGCAGCTTGGAATGCTGTTTTGCAGATCCACAGTAGAAGCAGATAAAGTTGAGAACAGTAGCAGCACCAGATAGAGCAGTTTTCATGACAATATTCAATGAATTTTGGAACTAAAATACAATTTAAAAAGTGTTTATTGACAAATGCAAAAATTTATTTTTTGCATGAATTGAATAATGTTACTCACATTTTCGCTAAGGCTATTGATCTTTAATTTTATTTATTTATTCGGCACTATCCCAGAGCTACAAGATGATACTTATTTTTATCGTACTAGTCACAATTTTTCAGGGCAAATCCCGTTGTAGTTTAGGATATTTTCTGACTTCAATGCTTTAATAATTTGAAATATTGTGATCAATTTAAAGATGCTCTTAAAAAAAAATTTTATGCGATTGTCTTTTTTTGAAAACATGACTTCGAGAATAAAATGCGTCACTATTAACTAGCTTCGAAGTGTGAACCATAAGAAAGTCCATGCGAATCGGAGCATGGCGCCTGCAAGACGCACACACAGAAGGCGCAACAGGTGCATTTTGTGCGATCGAAACTCGCTGATAACGTTTGTTTTTTTTTTTTTTTTGTTATAGTTGTTGGGCTATTCCCAAACTCAGAATTATGTAGTCACCGCTGCACAGTGGTCGGGCTTGTATGGAGCCGCGGCCATAAATACTTCTAGATGTGCTATCGCTATGAAACTTTTACCAAAAATCTATAAAAATATTATAAATATATGTTACAAAAATTGGCCAGATCGTACCACTATATCCTATAGCTTCCATAGGAACGATTTTTTCAGTGGTCATAAATTCATTTCTTGTAATCATAACAGGCTGAACTTTTTATTGTAAGTTATTTACAAACTTGGACCTGTAATATAAAAGTGTGGGAGTGATTACTCACTCCACCCCCCACGCCCACCTTCCCAAAAAAGTTATAACAAACAAAACGAACAATAATAAAAAATTATATAATATTTAAATGGTTTCATCAAGTAACGAAAGAGTTGACTCTAGTAGAGTTGACTTTTCCTTATACTTAAGTGTTCTTTGTCCACTAATAAATGGATCAGAACTTAAAAGCAGTCTGTTAAATAAGTCTGTATTTGAGGAGATCCTTGAAATTTTGCGTGTATGTTGC
Organism: Lordiphosa magnipectinata; assembly: GCA_037044535.1. Lineage (NCBI taxonomy): Eukaryota > Metazoa > Arthropoda > Insecta > Diptera > Drosophilidae > Lordiphosa > Lordiphosa magnipectinata. The sequence goes on from JBAMBO010000792.1 coordinate 22,133, forward strand.
AGTCGGAATTTTTTAATGTCCTTAATTCTTGCTTCAGCGGCTTCTTCTGAAAGCTCTCCAATCGAAAGCAAAGAATGTTTTATAATGTCAGGAGCATGAAGTAAAAGTTTATGAACCGATGGGGGGAGATAAAACCAGGGGTACTTGTCAATCAGCTGCTTTGCGGTTTGAAGAGCATAGTCACCAAATTTTACTGGATTTATCTTGTAGCCCGAAGATAACGCTTGCAACAAAATGAGACTCTGATTATTAAGTCTTTTTCAATTCCCGTAATGTCGGCAGATATATCAGGATTATTGAAGAATTTTCTGGCTGTGTTGCCATCATTCGAAGTTCCACTTCCTCCAGCTCTTGGTTTTTCTACTATTAGACCCATTTTGGCCCTGAACTTAATTTGGATAAATGTTTTTCGTAATGAAGTCTTATCTTTAGCCTCTTGTGATCGAATTTGCCATTTTTTTTCGTCTAATCTGTACGATAAGTGAATAAAATACTCAAAAAATCGAATATACGCATGAAGTGGTGAAAGGCCAAACTGAAATCGCTCCTCACGAACTTCTTTTTTTAAACAAATATCTAGATTATTCATTTCTGTAGCCTTGGCATTACATATATAGCATTTTGTGGATGTTGTATCACTTAATGCATTACAAACTTTACCATCAACCATGGTCAGTTGCAAAGAGTGTTCGATTTCAATTGTTCGATTTTGTATTGCTACCATGCTACAATTAAGCTGATCAATTTTGTTTTCGAAATACGCCTCTTCGTCAAGGCAAAGCTTTTTTAAAATTGAGGTTAGGTTACCTTTTCGTATATTGCAAGCCGCACGGCACCTTACGGCACTTGAATTAAACTTTCTTATATTCTTAAAATGCTTAAGAATATTAAACAAAAAGATTTGTTCATCCCCAATAATCCCTTCACAACTAAAACTCTAACCAAACACAGAAATGACAAACTAAGAACGTTCACAATTATGTACTAAATACAATAATGATTTACACAAAACACAACATATACTACATATACTTTTTGTTGTAAAAAGAAAGTTAATACCTTAATTTAAAATATTAATCACTTCCATTGCACAAACACTTGTTTTTAATAAGTTTAACAAACTTTTTACGGAGAGCTTCGCTTGCACGTTGCTTACGCTGCAATACCCAATGAATATCATGCTCTCTCTTTCGATGCTATTCTTGAAGAGGACAGATAGAGCAAAACAAAAAGGTGAATAAATTCAAATAGCTAGACCAATTATAAATAAGAATTGGTACATTTAAAGTCAACATTTTGACTTTGTTTTTTTTATTTTTGGCCTATGGGAGCGACCACTGTGCGCTGCTTTAAAATGAATAATTCCAAATGAAAACATCAAAAATGTAAAGTGATTTAAAGATTGGATCCTTGTTAAGGACAAAAAAGTTTTTCTAACTAAAACTACTTTTTCGACCGATAGTTCCTATGGCAGATATAAGCTATAGTCTGCCGATTTGAAACAAACTGGGCAGAATTGGGTGGTAGCATATAATAATTATCAGTAACAAGTTTAGGACCGATAGCATTGAAAACAAAAAAGTTTTTCCCACTGGGACTTTTTTCCAGACCTAGCTCGTCATGCTGATTAAGAATATATTTACTTTGTGGTCGAAGATGTTTCCTTCTGTGCGTTACAAACATCTGGACAATTTTAAAATACCCTCTACAAGGGTTTACAAATGGTACTTCTTTATTGGAAAAAATCGTAGAATTGTTTGATATAGTTTATTTCAAAGTTAAGGAGTAGTTCTTTCCGATCATATCAAAGAAAGTCAAAACAAAAGTATAGGTTCTCCACAAAACGCGTCTAAACAGAGTCATATAAGGCAGTTTTTTGTATCTGTAAGCTTAAATTACTAAAAATTTTGAACAGATTAGTGTTCAGCACACGAAAATCATCTAGAATCACCACCAACCCTTCAATATGCTGGAAAAAGTCTAACCATACACCCTAATGTGATGGTTTTTGCCTTGAGAGCTGCAGCGGAGTCTTTTTGAAAGGTTCACGGCTTGTTTGCAAATAATGTCGTGTTGAGAGACTTTGCAACCATTTCCAATCCCTCGGACTGATACACTTTCGCCGAAGCTTTGAAAAATGGACCTTGATGACCCCATAATACGCGACTCCCCACCAAACCGTCACATACACCGGTTGGTAACCTCTCTAAACTTTCCGAATGAGTTCGGACGCTTGTTTTGATGATACAGCACACACTCTATCGTTCTGTTTGTTGAACGATTTCTCTCGTCAGTAAACAAAATTCGTCTGTGGGCTTTGTTGGCGCACTGGCCACGCAATGCTTTCGATTTTGTCTTGCGTTTTTGTTTCAATGTTGTTGTGAGCAAGTGGTCGGTGTGTCTTTTGTATGCACTGAGTCCCAAGTCATGTTTTATGAGGCGCGACATGCTGTCTTTGCTGATATTCATCACATGACACATGATTTTCTGCTTCCACAGTGGGTTTAATGGCTTGTGGCGTTTGCACAGTGCGCGGACTGCCGTATTTTACCTGGTTTTTTTCATAAGGCATAAATGATTGAACATCCGGCTCAAAGGACCAATTTTGCAAATAAACAAAAAATGATGTATAAACTATTAAGTGCTTAATTGAACTCATTCCTAGGCAATCTAAGTACCAGCTTTGATGTTCCTTGATCTTGATGTGACTCATTTTCGCTCAATTAACCGAAATACCCCAAAAAACGCGTTACCGTTTTTATGCGTGAAGGAGTGCAAGCCATGTGGGCGGTGGTGGTGAAAAACAAAAGCCAAAGCCAAAAACTTTTGTAGCGGAAAACGGAAATGTTTTACATGCACGCGCATCTGCACGTAGCGAGCGAGTGAGTGAAGGCAGAGGGGGTTGGGGTTGGGCGGGGGGGCGGTTGGCGCTGGAGAGTGTCACGCAGGGGAGCCATGCAGAGAGCTCCCTAAAAGTCATGTCAGCTGGAGTGAATATGCCAAAAATTCTGTAGTATGCAATAAAAAGCAACACTTGCGCACCTTTTAGCTGCCGGGATATCCATTTACTTACATGGGCTAATTAGAGATTATACACGCTCACCGCTGCCGAGCATTCCCTTTGGGTACAGTCACGTCGGTTGGCGCTATTTTAAATATTTAAATCACATTGGCAAGTTTTTGGCCAACAACAACAAACTTAATGACTTTTTAAATTTTTAAATCAACCTGCACAATTTCGTGTACTTTCTGCGGTTCAACGCCAGCAAAGTAAAACAAAAAAAAAACAAAAAGTAGAAGGAACCAACCCAGCGGCCAATGTGCCAGTTAATTAGCTCATAAAATATGCACAATAGCGAACAATTCGCACCTTGACGCAAAAGTTGAAAGGTTTGAAGCCAAGGAAAAGGGAGAAGGACGAAACCAAACGATATAATTGAGTGAGAAATAGGCAAAAGGCGCAACAACGAAGTGGCGAATACACTGCAAAGACAGAAAAAAATGAAGCAAAACCGTACACTGTTATTTGCACCCAGTTGCTACCCCCAGCCCAGTGGGCGACGCACCAGCAAATCGAGTTTGTTTTTTGTTTGCTGTCTCTCCGCTCCGCTTCGCTCTTTGGCAGATGAGCAAACGTTTCTGAAGTTTATGAACTTTGTAATTACACACTTTATTAATTTATGCGCTGCGGGCTGAAAAACGAGATGGTAAGAGGCAAAACAACGACAATATGTTAACGCTTCATGAACCCCGGAACCGAACAAAAAAACAAAAAAACAAAAAAAAAAAGAGATAAGATAATAGGCTTCAACTAATTTCTCAACAAAATTTACATTTTTTTTTTTTTTAAATTGCAAAACAAATTGAAAATGAAAATGAAATGAAAATGTTTGAAAGTTGTTAATTGGAACAAGTTGATCCATGCAAAACACCAAGTTGCTCAATTGGAAAATGCAAAGTTGAAGACTTTTGTTCAAATTATTCTTATAACACGAACCAAAGCCTATCTTTTCTGCGCTCTCTTGACTTTTGCTTTGGCCAGTAGCTGTAAGGCTGACGACTGTGTAAAAACCACACATTAAAATACACTGACAAAAATTTATATAAAACAAAGTTTATACTAAAGAAACCGAGACAAAACGGAGACAAGAAAATCTCAACCCAAGTTAAGTGCTTCAACAGATTGCATTTTATGCTGTTGGTTATTTGTTGGATTCACTGCATATTTTTCTTCCTGACACTCGAGCTCAGGACCTGTGGGGACTGAAATTACGGCATTGCAACGAGACGTTGCCGCCATTCACAGTGAAAACTCTCAGCATGCAAAAAGACAGACGTGTTTAGCTAAAGCTTTACAGAGAACTAAAGGAGGGTTGATAAGTTAAGAGATGATACATCTTGTTTTCGAACTATTTTTTACCTCATTTCAAGTTATTTCAATCATTTTTTTTTCAAGATTGTTAGCTTTCAGTCAAAGCTTACCTCTGGCTGGCTCAAGGTCTATGGTTTAGTATAATTCTATATAAACTACACAAATCAACAGATATTGGAATAGCAATTGGGTATGTCCGTACAACGATCGCTGTTTCAAGAATAACCAAATTCTCTCATCAGCGAACATGTTTTGCTGTTCACACTTCAAACAAACATACCAGTTAGTATTTAAGTCACTGTTAAGCAGAGCTCGTAAATAACTCTCAACCCTTTTTTCAGTTCGCTCTGCTCACGTCACTGACTGAAAAACCAAATATAAAAGGGGATTGGGCTTCCCGAAAACGAATGTGTTCTGATATCGCGCTCACTGTGGTTGACCACACAGCACTGATCGGTCTGACAGCAGCCGAATAACAGACCCAACTCAGTCAATTGGTCTTAAATTGCGCGCTTCTCGAAGACCAAACTGTCAAAATGTTATTGGAAAAGGTTGCAGACTCAAGAGTTGCGCCAGAGTTTAACATAAGCAGAGAGAGAGAGAGTCTATGCGAGAGAGAACGAGAGAGCGCATATAGCTCGTCGCATACATTGATATCGTTAGCTGAGCCTTACATACCGATGCATACATACGAAGAAGACCTTTTGAGTTCGGGAATTAGGCCAAACGGTCCCAAAAAGACCTAAGAGGAAAAAATAAAGCAAGAAGGCCATGCTAACTTCGTCTGTGCCGAAGTTTCTATACCACTGCAAATGCTGTTTTTGAAATGACAGAGTTTAAGAACGCTTACATAAAAATCAAAAACTTTTGTAACTAAAACCCCTTTTCCGATAGATGAACATCTGATTTCGACCAAATTTCGAGAATCTTTTTGAAAACATATTAAATTAACAATCGCCGAGTTTAAGTACGATAAATTTGAAAGCAAAAAAGTTTTTCTCATAAGACTCATTTTCCGACCGATCAGTCCTATGGCAGCCTTAAGATATAGTCATCCGATTTCGACCAAATTTTTCATATTAGTTTGAAAGCTTTTAATATTAATAATCACCGATCTTCAGAACGATTAACTTGAAAACGACAACTTTTTTTTTTTACTAAGATCCATTTTCCGACCGATCGGTCCTATGGCAGCTATATGATATAGTCATCCGATTTTGACCAAAGCTTGAAAATCTGTTTGAAAGCATTTAATATTTATAATGGCCGAGTTTAAGGACGCTAACATTGAAAACAAAAAAGTTTTTCTCACTAAGACCCATTTTTCGACCGATAGTTCCTATGGCAGCTATAAGATATAGTCATCCGCTCCGGTCGGTTCCGACATATTAGCAGCGTGCAGTAAAAAGAAGACTCTGTGCAAAATTTCAGCTCAATAGCTTAAAAACTGACAGACTAGTTTGCGTAGAAACAGACGGACAGACAGACAAACGGACGGACAAAGCTCAATCGACTCAGCTCGTCGCCCTGATCAAGAATATATATGGTTTATGGGGTCGGAAATGAATAGAAACTAAACTTCTGGGCGAAATTATAATACCCTTTGCAAGGGTATAAAAAAAATGTGTTTCTTTCCTTTCACAACCAAATAGAAGCAGAGAGCGTAGTTAAAGGTTGATTCGGTACCTCTTTTCAATGTGGTCGCACGAAAGCTGTCGTTTTCTGACAAAGGCAAACGCGGGACCGACTTTTGCGAACTCTGCTGTTAAGTCACTGTTAAGTCACTGGTAAATCAGTGTTAAGTCACTGTCAAGGCACTGTTAAGTCATCGTTAAGTCACCGTTAAATCACTGTTAAGTCACTGTTTAGTCACTGTTTAAACACTGTCAAGTCACTGTCAAGTCACTTTCAAGTCACTGTCAAGTCACTGTTAAATCACTGTCAAGTCACTGTCAAGTCACTGTCAAGTCACTGTCAAGTCACTGTCATTTCACTGTCATTTCACTGTCATTTCACTGTCAAGTCACTGTCAAGTCACTGTCAAGTCACAGTCAAGTCACTGTCAAGTCACTGTCAAGTCACTGTCAAGTCACTGTCAAGTCACTGTCAAGTCACTGTCAAGTCACTGTCAAGTCACTGTCAAGTCACTGTCAAGTCACTGTCAAGTCACTGCTAAATCACTGTCAAGTCACTGTCAAGTCACTGTCAAGTCACTGTCATTTCACTGTCATTTCACTATCAAGTCACTGTCAAGTCACTGTTAAATCACTCCACTTCCTCTCCAATTCCCCTCCACTTGCCCCCCACTTCCACCCCACTTCCCACCCACGCCATTCCACTTCACACACAACCCACCAGCCGCTACGGCAAATGGTAAAAGCGGCTGATGTTGCAAAGACAAAGGCATACCCTAAAGAATCTTTCGCAAAGACAATAGTTTTCTAGTCTTAGTCCCCCAGTTGAACGTCTGTAAAGGACCTTCGTTCTAAAAATATAGTTTATGGAAATGGACTCGAATCCACGACCTCAATTTATTTTTGACTTGCGCCATCTGCGCCACCGAGCTTTTTGCACTCTACCATACTTTCAGGCGTGTGCCCGATGGTCGCTAGCGTTCAGATGCCAGATGCTTAAGTGTTAAGTCCTCCGATGTCTTAAGTTGGCTTTCCATACAAAGTAAAGTATTTGAAAGAAAAATGTACTAAACCTACAACCGATCAACAGAAAACTACACTGCTCTTAAGATCCATTTATGTAGGGTCTCTTTCTCCAGCCATGATAAATTTTGGTTTTTATTTTTCCTAAGCTTATTTAGCGAGCACAAAATGTTCTTGAAACATGTCCAAGTCGTTCCAAAATTGATTACAAAATGTCAATTTGTTTATAAGTCCTGCCCAAATGGATCCAAAAGTAAGAGAATGTGTACTAAAACTAGTATTATGAAGCAGAAATTGTGTTATCCCAAAGTTTTTCCCATAAGTAACATTGGTCCTTCGAACCGGATTCCCTGGGGCGAAGGTATAATAGCTAGAAAATCGAAGGCTCGAAGAACCAATGTTTATTTAGCGTGATTCTTTCAAACTTGGCAGGGGTAAAACACGTCTTTTTCGGTTCATTTATATGGTAGATTTATTGCTTCATTGTAACTCATAATAGCAAGTTCAATAGACCGGAAGACCACAGGCAAAATAGCAGCCCACCTCCCGCCCAACCGAACGAGAGTTCGTAGTTAATTACTCGAAAACGAGAACGAAACGGTTCATGCAAGGCATAATTATTGATACAACGATTCAGTGATAAGGGTATATAATTACGAGACAGTCTAATAGGCAATGGTTTGTCTGTACAGTACTGTTTCAAGGGCCTCCCGGTCCTCTCAACAGTAGACTTTAATGTTTACTTTTAAGCTGATGTTATCGAGACGAAATCAGCTATCAACTGGCACCTAATGCGATCATTTTGCACCACATTGTCGTCTGCACCTGTGTGTTTATCATATCACTAAGACATTATTTTTATACGAAAGTCTGCCAAAATAGTTGCTAGCCATTTGGGCGTCATAACTTTTCTGTCTCACTCTAGTTTTTTTTTTTTTTTTCCTTCTGACACATCACATGCATAAGTTATGCCCCAAAAAGTTCGAGGTGACCCAAGAAAGAAGAAAGCAAAAGAAAAAAAATTGCTTTGGCAACTGACAAAATGAAGGAGAGTTGAGTTCTAAGCACGCGCCAACTTGCCAAATGTAAAATTTGAAATGTGAAATGCACTTTATGTGACTCAATGGCAAAGAGTCTCTTCATATATGCAAATAAATATGCAGACGTATATTGTATATTGTACATATACATGTGACACCTCTCCCTTCCCTACTGTCCAAGATAAACACATTCAGGCTAAGAAACTAAAGTCATTTCGTTTTGGGAAGCATTCGAGAGGGGGCTGTACTGTGTGTGTGTGTGTGTGTGTGAGATCTGCTTTTGCCATTTTGCACTTTAATTAAATTGTAAATATTTTATTTAGTTGTTTTTAAGAGAAAGAGATGAAATCTTTGAAATTTAAATATCAAAATATTTAAAAGTTATTTTAATGGATTTTGTATGTACATTTGTCGATGAAATGATAGCACACTTCGAAATGGAAACAAAAACTCCTGGAATTTATAGCATGTTGTAATTGTACATAAAAGGGTACACTAATTTAAGAATTTCAAAGTTTTTTGCATATTTATTTCTTACACAAAAATGCTCTTACAATTCTTAACTTCTTTTTACACTAATAGCCTATTTACATTGGGCTACATCCCACTTTTACCATCCATTGGCTGGATGTGCCATAAGATATTGCCGTGCGGAAATTTTCTCATCCATTTCAACATCCACGATGGATGTTCCTATCTCACACTGTTCGACTACATTTTCAGTCGATAGTTTTCAAATGCAACACTAAAAATGTATTATTCACTGTGAAAAAGTTGGAAATCATAGTGAAAATGTAAACAATGATTGGCAAGAATGTTTGGAATAAGATAAATGTCGAAGCCAGCAGCAGCTGGTATGTTTGATACATAGGCATATTTGTTTTTATTTGTGTAATTTTAAAATTTTTACAAGATGGAGAACCTGCTCATTTGACTTGCCGCTGGAGAATATTGAGGATTTGCAGAGAGCCAGGAAGAACTCCCATGTGTACACGGAGATGTCCCAGTCCATTAAGGTCGGCGGGATGGGCATTGCCTGGTCGGATGTTTGTACAAAGGTAGAGATCCTGTCCAAAAAGTATAAGTAAGTATTTTACTTGGATATGAATAAGTTGCAAATGTTCACACAAATAAAGTGGGTCCAAGCGGTAGGCCTCCATTCAACGAGAAGTTGCACTCGTTCTTGGGATAATGCTAGAAAGTTAAATTAAATAATTTGATTGTTTCCAATTTATTAATATAATGCGTTCTTTGCAGAGTTGTGCCCTGATATGACTAGCTGCAGTTCGACCTCAATGATAGCCACCAGTGCCATATTTAGCTGAAAATAAAATAAATTAAAAATACAATAAAATTTTGACTTAATGTTTTTATTGGCTTCTGTTGACACAATTATTTGCTATAGCGGTTTTGATCTCCTCGAAGTATTGTTTCGATGTGGTTGTTCCCGGACTTCACATGAAGCGATCTTCCAATTTTCGTTAATTAGTCTCTCACGATTTTCGTAGCATTTGGAACTAGAAAGCCATGCAAACATTTCCTCGTAGTGGAATTCTTCACACAAAAAAAAAAACAAAATTTACATCCGACATTTTTCGTATTTGGCTAAAAATTTTAGCCATTTCTACGTATAAACAAGATAAAAGTCATTTAAAATCAACTGTGCGTCCCTTTGATTTCAAACCGCCAACATTTTTCAATACAAGTAAGCAATTTGATGCGTTGTCTCAGACGCGCTGCGTGGCTCAGTCGTCTAACGCGACGTTCCAATTCTGTGAAATCTCGTGGAAGCGTGAGCTCGAATCCCCGTAGAATAAGTAAAAGTTTTTCACTTAATGAAAAATAAAAGTTTGTTTATTTCGTTGTTTTTCGGTATAATATGAATAATAACAAGTAAGAGCGCTGTAGTCGAGTTTCCCGACTACAAAATACCTTGTTCAATTGAGACACACATACAAACACACTCGCATAAACAAACGCACACACACGCACGCTCAGACGCGGCCAGCTCACTGTAGGAAATTTTCCCAAATTTCAGACATTAATTAATAACTTAAAAACTAAGCAAGATTTTGCGGTCTACTTTTTTGTTTTAAGAAAAAAATTCTTCCCAGCGATTTTTTGATATGTAACTTTTGAGTAACTGTTGCTGCGAATATGCTTGAATTTGCATCCGTGTCTTTTTGGTCGGAATATGCTTGATTGTAGTTTGCTTGACCAGTGCTGCCATCAAAGCCGTAACTTAGAATTAAATCTGCAGTTAAGAAATTTGTGCCCTGAGCATTCATTATATAATATGTAATAAAACATTATCTTGCAAGCCAACAATCCGAGCAGCAGTGTGATCTAGAAAGTTTTGAAGACTGACTTTTGCTTTCGCATCAGAAACAACGATGCCTGATAGTCTGCAATGGCTTTTACTTTCAGCCACTTCTTTATAAATCGGATATATATCGAAATTTTTGATCTCTCTAAATGCACAATATTGCTCTTTTGTAAGTCCCTGATTCAAAATTAATGCCATGGCATCGTCGGCGGAAGACCGCAAGGGTTTTTGATTGGGTGTGACTTTATGTTTCGGATCATTTTTGCCTTTTCCGGACTTTTAGAAAGCAACTTTAGAACTTCTGAAAGGTCAGCTTGCCCTTAAGCGTAAATTTCAATCGGGGACGACCAACTGGGTTAATGTGCTTCTTTATGGTTATGAATTGATTTTGCTTAAGCCAGTCAGAATGGAATACTTCGGTTACATTTCCGCCACTTTATCTCCAGATTTGTACAAAACATCCTGTTTTTTTCTTTAAATATCTTTCAGATGCGTTGTAAAGACTTTGGCTTAACCCCTCTTTAAAGCAATGAAAAATAACATCGTCTTTGGCAGATCGACTCATCGCTTTATTCCACTTGGCTAGCAGAAGGCATTTGAAAAAATGAGGTTAAGTCCGAAAAAAGGAAATTTTGCAACAATTCCGCAATTATGCGAATTGAGATAACAAGATGCCAAAAGTCACAGCCCAAACAAATCTAAACAAAATTTGGGAGAGCTTTGCAAAGTTGAATTTTCTTCACAAATTTTGTTTGTGAGATGCCTTACAAATACCCTCAGCTACACAGACACCACGATTGATTTCTACAGATGAAAGATACTAACACATAGTACAGACCACAACGATTAGATCCATCATTTATATTTGACAAATCCTCTGTTTTTATTAATTTATAGCTATTGCAAATTAAAGCAGAAAAACACACACTTAAAATTTAACTGTCTGTTAGCAACAGCTGCTCATTTAACAGAGTGCTGTTAAATCATACTTTCTGTTATGTAACATTGAAGACTGATGTATTTGTGAACTAATGACAAAAAATGTAAACATTGTATTCATCATTGTACATATTAATTAAAAGAGTATCCATTTGTAATCATTACATTGATTACAATCACAGTACAAATTAGCTATATGAGTACCCACTATGAACACATATAAAAAGTTGTAAGAATACCCCTTGGCTTTTGGTATTATGAAAGTAGTGAACTTTGGTCACACTGGATGGATGATGCGAGCATAGAGTAGTAGAAAATGGACGCTGACACTATATAAAATTGAGAAAATTTCGAGTTTTTTTGACCTACACCTCCTATTTACCTTTCTTCAATTGCCAACTATTAAATCTTCAAGATAATCTAGACCAGCGGTGGGCATGAAATTTGAGTTTGGAAGCGTCCAAACAACAACAACAGAAAAAACTACCGTTATCAGCGAGCCTCGATGGCACAAAATGCAGCGCGTATTGTAGGTGCCGTGCTCCTATTCGCACTGACTTCGTTGTTGTTCACAGTTTGAAGCGAGTTAATTGCGACGCAGCTTATTATGAGACTGACTGGCGCCAATTGCCGAAAAAAAAAACCTTGGAGCAATGGGAGCAAGGGCTTGTTCACTGCTGATCTAGACTCATTATAAAATGTTATATTTTTGTACCGATTGACCTTCACATCCTGTTTATCCATCTACAATTGCCATCAAATCTTCTTAATAATATATACTCATAGGAAAAATTTGCAATTCAGAGATTATTAAAATCGGTCCAGCCATTTTGAGTTATAAATGGTGTAACTAACCCGACTTTGTTTAATTAAGATAGGGGCGGCAAATTCGTTCTCACCTCTACGAAGAAAATATTAAGTACTTATCCATAGATTTTCCTCACCAATGCCTCATCACCAATTCGTCCAAGTGCAGCAAAATAGCAGGGAAGAAGTATGCAAACTTGCTCCCCATGTCCATCAACTGCCTATATTGAAATTCTCCAATGATTTTGTTCATTGACTCGAAAAGTTTTCGCATTAGTTCGTTTTCGTAGGACAAACGTTAACGAACCTTCTAATTTTTTAGCGCTCAATGATATTATATATTAAGGCCATTGCTAAAGGCCTAAGAATCGAAGAAAGGAAAAAAAGTTCCAGCGTCTGGATGAAATACAATTTCCTGAATGGTGGCCTGTCTCACTAATTTTACCCAGTGAATAGTGGCAAATTCTCTGCTCACTTGGCCAACTCCACATATGTATTGTATCATTATTTTAAGTATGCAAATTCTTTAAATCAATTATTTCTACTCAAAAGTAAGCTAAGTACGAGTTCGATATAATTTTTGTGATATTTTTCCGTGTGTAGAATTTGCACAACCTCTGAATTGCGTCGGCAAGAAATCGGTATGCGACAGGACTAATAAGTCACCCACACACTTGCACACCGTAAATTGTTGTCAAACAACAAAAGTGACAAAATAAATTAAATTGACTTGCCTTTGACTAGGTCTGTCTGTCTGTTTTCTGCCTGACTTCGTGTTTGCCACCAATTGCGCTTTTTCCATAGTTTTTCCTTTACTTTTTTTTTCTGCTTTGTCACACGCACAAAAACTTGGCCCACATAACAGCACAATGAGATGAGACAATTGAGGCACGCACTGTGCGTGAATAGTGGTGGCTTCGGTAAATGGAAGGGGATTGGGGGGGGAGGATGGGTATATAGTCAAATGTCAGAGCTCAGCCGTCACGTACTCACTCAACTGTCAGTGGCAAAGGCAACTTCAACTTCAACTCATTTGAACCTTCTGGCTGACTAACTGACTGACTGACTGTCTGACTAAAAGCCAAGAAGCGGCAAACTAAATAAAAATACGGAAAGAGGAAGTAGCAGTTCAGGAAACCAAACCGAACCACAGCCAACAAACCAAGTTAACTCGTGACTTTTCTGCTTATTTGTATATACTAACGCGTTACACACCGTTTGGACCAGGCGGCAAATCAAACCAAATGCAATTCATTTTGCATACCAAAAAAAAATTTATATATTTGAAAAATGCAAGCTGCGTCATCTAGTTTAAGTTTGTCAACCTCGAGAATTTTTGAAAAATTGAAAAAATTTTAATCATATTAATCAAATCTCGATTTCTTAGCATAAAGTGGCACATTTTAAGCAAATTTTAGTGTTTCAAAATCAACCAAGCAAAACTGCACATATATGTACATACACATATAATATATTCAAAGTTTCTTTGCAATGCCAAAAAACCAAAAGAAATTAGTTTTTTCCGCAGTTTCATGAATTTCGTGGCCACACTAAAAATTTGTTGGGCTTAATTTTCCAACTCGGGGAACAGCTGTCACATGTTCGGGCATGAAAGTCGGGCATGTAGTCTTGTAAAATCGAGAAAAAAAAGTTTATGGATATTACCGCGATAAGTCTGTTTCTCACGCAGACAAGATTGCTGGTTCTTCTGGATGAGGTAAAGCTTAAAAAGGACTCTATAACTAATCAAAGCGTTAAGGCTGAGGTCATATATTTTAACTGCAGAGCTTGTCACGTGATCCCTTCTTTGTAGCCCATAAATATATCTTGCAATACTATTAAAAGCTACATTTAATTTGTGTTGGTTACCAGCATCACAATTACCAAAAATTTCTATACCGTAAAAAAGTACAGGAAAAACGGAAGATTTCGCAATCAGCAGTCGTTTGTTTATAGGTAAACAATTCTGGGTTAGCGATAGTCTTCCCAACTGCCTTATTTATATGATCCAGCCAGGAGAGAGTTTTGTTGAAAGTTATTCCAATTTTCTCAGCCTTATTAACATACAGTATAGATGCTCCATCTATTTCTAATTTTGCAAAGTTTTCAGTACTTAAGATCTTTTTGTGTATGACAAGGCATTTCGATTTGATGTGGTTGATGCTAAGTCCATTTTTCTTGGCCCATTCACTTACATTAAACAGATCATTGTTACACGCATTACTACACTGGTCAATTTGACTCAACGGACTACCAAGATACATTTGGACATCAAACAGAAGAGGCCATAAAACTGATCCCTGTGGGACTCCACGTGTAATAGGAAGAAACTGTGACATGTTTGCATTTGATACGACTGCTTGATTTCTATAGTTTAGGTATGAATGCATAAATTTTATAGCCGTTTCAGAGAAGTTGTATAGATTTCTTAACTTAGTTAGTTAGTATTTCGTGATTTACGGTGTCAAATGCCTTACTGTATGTAGTCAAGAAGTGTTAGTAAAGTTACGTCGCTTTTGTCCAAGTTTCTGCGGATGTCTTCAACTATTTGATTGATTGCTGTAGTACAGCTTCTATTTTTCCGAAATCCAGACTGGTTGTTGTTGAACTTTTCAGCTTCAGAGTAGGATTTACGATTCCATATCTCGTAAACTGTTTTGAATTTTGCTTTTATATTTTCAGCAAAGTTGTTGCTCTTGGCTTGGCCTACAAAACCTTTCTTAGTAGCAAATCAAAAAAATTACTTCTTCATACTCAAAATAACAAAAGTTGCCCAAAAAAATACAAGTTTCGATCGTTTTTTTGCAGTTTTTTAACTTTATCTTGAAACCCGTTACAAATTTGGACAAGTAACACAGTACAAAGTTGTAGCTTAGACCAAAATAAACAAACCTTTAAAACGAACCAACTTCATTTAATTAGTCTTTCATATAGTTATGGGCCCACAAGCACGTACAACTGTCATAAAAACTCGAAAAAAGGATTATTTTTGGTTAAAAAAGTACAAAAAATTACAATATTTTGAACTATAGTTTTTAGGCTATATTTTCTTAGTATTTAATTGATTTAATACAAAACAATAGAAATTTTTGACTGTGTCAGCCAATTGGTAACAAAAATTGTAATTTTTCTAGTTTTGATTACAATTCTACATGCTTAGGGGTCCGTAACTATATGAAGCACCAATTGAATGAAATTGGTATGTTTCAATCGTTTGTTTAAGCTACGTCTTTGTCCTAAATTGCTTAGTCAAATTTGTTACAGTTTTCAAGACAAAGTTGAAAAACAGTACAAAATGAGGGGAAAGCATGATGATCTCCAGACATTTTTGTAGTTTTGAGTATAAAGATGTTACTTTTTTGACTTGCTACATTGAAATGTTTTGTAAGTCAAGCCAAGAGCCACAACTTTTTCTAAGACGTCAAAGCAAAATTCCAAATAGCTTACGAGATATGGAGTTGCAAATCCCAATCAGAAGCTGAAAACTTCAAATTGCAATAAAATGATAACGGCAGCTAACCAGACCAAACCCAGCGAAGGTTTTTCAACTAACATTATATCCTTTTGTTTAGTTTTTTGGTCTCAGTTTTTTGCACAGTGTAATTGTCTGATGGAATATTTCCATAACGATTTTCGTGCTTAGAACAAGTTGGTTTGCTCCATTTTGTTGTGAACGGAAGGGTTTTTCTCGGTTTTTCGGTCATTTATTCAACACGAATGCTATTTGGTAAGAACAGATCCAAATGGACATGCTAAAAAGAAGTGCAACGGGTGCATATATTTCATAAGTTAAGTTCGTTGTGCCAATGCTTCACTTGCACAACAACATTCGAATGCAGACCCACCACAGACAGATCCCAACGACCCAAAGTTTGGGCCAGATGCAGAAGACAATGGACCAGAGCTCGTAACACAAGCTGAAATGGTTTACGTGGTCGCCAAGCTGGGATTGTCTCAACGCAAATTTGTATTTTTATCAAAATAGTTAATTTTACGAGTTTTATTTAAACTTTTATAAGTTTCTAGGTCACAATTATATAAAAAAATCAGTGAGAAAGTCGGTCAAGCCCGTCTTTCAGATACTCTGTACCAGTTAATGCCGTTGCTCGCATTCGCTCGCTCGTTATACGTGTTATAAGCGTTATACGCTGTTATACGCTCATCTCTAAGTTTCTATCTCTCTCTCCCAAAGATTGTGTTTGTTTGAATACAGCGGTGGTTGGCCGGAAGTTGGGGGAGGTGGGGAGTGCGGGTTTACTTCTTTTGCTTTAAGCTTGTGTATCGTTCATCCGATCTATATCATTCCTTCAGTAAATCGATAAATCATTTTGATTACTTGATTTCTCAAGAAGGCACGAACAATCTACTATACAATACTATATTGAAATGGTGGCGGTTTTCAAGATAAAAGCCAAAACCCTTAACAAAAGCAGTGGAACAGGTTAATATTTTTGACATTTTAGTGATTTTGAGCATGAAGACGGGTTTTTTTTTGAGCTGGTCCAAAGAAGTATTTTGTAGGCGTGGTTAAGAGTTACAAAATTGCTGAAGACAGTAAAGGGAGGTAGCCACGGGTCGCTAAAAATTTCTCGTGGAAAAGTTGATATTTCGCAGATTCTTAACAGAGTCTGCTAAGTCTGATGCATCGATGAACGATTCAAAGTAACCTGCCACGGCAAAGATTTCGTTCAGCTCGTTTGGAAAGTAATTGGCGCATTTCTGGCGATTTGCCTCCGTAAAGTTGGTCAGCATGATGATCTTCGGGATGTAATACTGTTGCTTGTGTGACTTGGCGGCGTATATAGCGCCGCTGAACTCGAAACACTGGGTGGTCACATAGCACTTGGACACGTAGTCGGGGCCCAGTCAGGGAAACGTTTAGAAATGGAAGTGATTTATAAAGTTGAAGTTTGGTTCACCCATTTTTTTACCTTGATATAATTGGCATTGATGTAGGTCGCATCCACGTTACCCGATCCGCTGCTTCAGGGGGTCAATTGTGGCTGCACTATCCGCTGGACTACCGCTTGATAGGAGGCCAACACACAGTGGCTGCGACCATAGGCCAAAAATCAAAAAATCGATCACAAAATATTTGGATACTATGTAAACAAATTGTCTCTTAAATGTCCAATCTTCTTAATGGGAAACCGGTTTTTTGTGGGTTTCTAAAGGGACTTTCTAAAAATAGCATTGGAAGCATGAACGCGTGCTCATTTTCAAAGCGCAGCTGCACTCAGGGCGAATATATCACAACAAGAGAGAACTTCAAATTGGTCAGTCGATTCCGAATTTAAGTTATTTTGAATGGATTTTAAACTTAAAGGTATTTATTTTAAGTTCCAATATTAATAAAAGCCAACTTGTGTTGTAGTTTTTTTGTAAATTAATGCTTTAGTTTATTCTGTTTTTTGTACATTTTGTGTGCGTCTTTATTATGTTAACTAAAAGTTTTAGCTATGTTCCCCCAAAATCCCCCGATTCATTTCTTTTTCAGTGTATTTGTGTGTGTCTTAGGATAATACAAAATTAAAGTTAGCTGCGGATATTTGCGGATGTGTGCATAATCAACAATATACTAACGCCGTCTCTTTTTTCTTCACGGTCAAATTTGCCTTGCGAAGCAGCTGCTTTGCCTTATAGTTGTGCTGTGTCTTTGTGTTCGTCTTTCGTGTTTTGTGTTCTTATTAAGTTGAAACTATAATTTTGATTGGGCCGAGATGAGCGAGCTTACAAAATGCATTGGGTATATAAGTAAAAAATTGATGCATTTTGGATTCAATATAAACGTAAAAAAGCATCAGTTCTTGAATATCAATCTAATTGGCTTAGGCTGGAATGACACTTTCAATTTTTAGGGACAATTTTGCGTCACAATTTTGTTGCGGGTGTACGCGAATCAAAATATGCTTGAATTGGCCGCAAAATGTTTTTGTAAGAGGCTGAGATGATACACAGCATCGACTTTTGTCCATTAACGAAATATTGCGACAATAATTGTCCCTAAAAATTTAAAGTATCATTCCAGCCTTAATAAAAAGGAAACAGTTTCAATAAAACGCACCCCAAGTATGTCTCAAGAAAGTGAACAAACCCAGAAGTGGAGGAAGTGGCACCTCAAACGATGGCAATACGGTTAGAGCATTCTTCAACAACCCAAAATTGGCACCGGATAGTGTTCAACACTGCTGCAGTGTGTGGCATCAGGTTACAAAATCCATGTGAACAAATTTGGAGAATATGCACTTGACACTGCCAAAGAGCTTATAAATCTTTGTATCCTTGGTACTATCTTCCACCCTCAGTACACAAAATTTTAGTTCATGCTCCAGAGGTTATAAGTTATGCACTTGTGCCAATTGAAGAGTTGTCTGAAGAAGCTGCAGAGTCGAGAAATAAGGACATTAAAATGTTTAGAGGTCAGCACACACGGAAGATCTCACGGATTGCAACAAATACGCATTTAATAAATAGATTGCTTTTGAGCTCAAGTCCATTTATTACTGGCCAAAGAAAGCTCCCATGTATCAAAAAGTCGGCAATATCATACAAGCGCAACCACTGTTGCAACAGTTCGCTGTCCACTGAACTATGAGCGTTCATTTGGTTTGTGGTCGTTTTACTGTCTCGTTCATTGAGCAACGGCGGCTGATCAATGATATTCCTCTTGGACTGGTAGCTGTGATCGAAGACTTAGTTGAGGCGAATGAAATTAAGGGGACTGGAGGCGCTTAGAAGTGTTTGAATGCTGCCCAAATCACAGAAGCTTTGTGCGATTGTTATTAATTTTCAAAGATTTCTTGTCGAAATAGAATGAGCGCTAAATTTAAAAAGAGAAACAACTCTCTGCCTTTACACTTACTTTTTGTCTCAGCCGCAGCTAACGCTCTACCTTTAAAAATGAATTATAATAAAACTTCCCTAAAATAGAAAAAAATTGCACAAGTTTTTTTTACCCAAATCACTAAACCTAAAGAAAACTCTCAATCCACATTTGTCATATTATGTGCTACATTCCTACACTTTTTTCACTTTCGATTCTCCATTCGAACTAGAAACATTGCTAGCAAAATTTATTTTTGAATAAAATTTTTGCACATAAAAATTTTGTCTGTAGATTTTCAACGTTTTTGGGTATACAAAATATTGTTGATTTTAGTAATGAGGTAAACTATAAACGCGTTTTGTGTGACCGTTTGCTCGCCTTGTGCAGTTGTTCATTTTGCTGTCTCTGCAGCCAGTGACTGATGCACAAAAGAAAAGGGAACAGCCGCGACTGAAGATCAGGAGGTTGAACCGTAAGCAGCGTCGTTCAGCCTTTTGAAACCGTTGGATCCAGAGTTCCGCAAGCTTATCGAATGATATTCTGCCAGCTGGAATTTGAAGTGAAATTAATTTGTTAAGCAGATGAAGAATGTGGTCAGGAGGAGAACTTTGAGTAAGCAGAACATATTTCAGAAGTTTAAAGTTCAGTTCAAACCAACAACAACGTGCAAGTGAAATGGATAATGATACTTATGATTATGGCGGTGTCACTATGTGTTATGTGCCAAGCGATGACAAAAGGAAAGCTATTTGAACCGACCGAACTTTGGCAATTGGTGCCACCTTGAGCCCACTTTAAAGTTCTCCAGCTCAGCACAAAGTCCTCAACGCGAGGCACACTAAAGTCCTTAAGCGAGGGCCATCACAATCGTCAAGTTATGAGCAAAAGAAGGCGCTTTCTTTTATGTAATATATTTTCGGGGATAACAGCTTTTATGATGTGACCCAAATGAACGAAAAAAATGCCCCAGTGAAGCTCTTTAGTAACAAACTTTCTTGTTCTTTAAGTGTTGAGGGTGCCTCAGCACTTCTAGAACAAGAAACCGTTTCAAAGAGCTTCACTGCGGCATCATTTATTCGTTCAAATTGTGTCGGCAGCTCTTTCTTTTGCTCATAACTTGATTATCGAGAGGACACACGTTAAGCACTTTAGTGAGCCTCTCGTTGAGGACTTTGCGCTGAGCTTCGTGAACTTTTGGGTGGGCTCAGGGTGCAGGATGCATGCTGAACGGAACATTTTCAACTAGTGAACAATTGCTGATGTATTGTTGAACCACCTTGCTGTCTCTTATATATCTCAAAACTGTAAAATTAGAAATAAATTGGAAATCCAAATTTATAATATAAATGTCTTTTTGGCTACCAAACAATATTATGTATCATATGTATACCCCAATCGAGGGATTTCCTATTCAATTTTGCCAAATTTGTTGCCTTGACTCAAAGCCAAACTTTTGGTCTATTGTGCATGTATGCGTGAGAGTTCGTGTGCGTGTGTGTGTGTGTTTGTGGCTGCTTTTCCGTTACTTTACTTTGACTTCCGCAGCAGTTGGCGCACCAAACGTACTTCGCTTTGCATGAAGACTGCAGACGGTGCTGCTGGCAGCTAACAAAGGCTCTCTGTAGCTGTTGTTGTTGTTGTCGTTGTCACAGCATGCTAGGCACACACACACACATAAATAGTGAAAGAGCAGGAGGGAGAGTTGTTACTTGGCGCTGCTGACAACTGACATCGAGTAGCCTCATGTGTTCTTGCTGCTGTTGTTGTTGTTGTTATTGTTGTACTTATTGTCACATTGACAAAAGCTGACGCGTCATCATTATCTATTGTCTTGCTGCGCTGCTTTGTTGTTGCCAATTGCACACACACACACACGTCAGCAACAAAGTTGCAGCAACATTTAAGCTGAAAAAAAATCTATAGCCTACTTTTAAGAGCCAAAAATTAACTAAAATCAATTTTCCACACATTGTTCAGTTTTTGCTGAGCTACTCGAAGCATTAATATTTTTTTATTGTGATCACGACCACTTCCAGAACCACAACCAGCGATATTTGGCTCTATTTCCCTCATCCTTCATGCGCCCAATCGGATCGAAATATTCATACGCCATTAAAGCAGCCAACATTAATAATACCAGTAATAATATTATTAATGTAGGAGTACGTATGGAGTTAGTCGCATATTTTAATTTGGCTTTCACTAACTTCTCGATCCTTGTGCTAGGTCTAAAATGAACATGATACTTCGGGAACTTAGCTTTTTTCTTAGACTTGGGGCGGCTTGGTGAACGCACGCTACTCTCCCAGTTCTCCCAAAAGATCGAGAAGTGCCTATCCAATAATCTGAGGATTTCATTCAGCACCAACGAGTGTCTTTCAAACTGTACCCATTCCCTTTCTGCATCAATCACTGGCGGTTCCCGTGTGTTAACGCGTTTCCGACGACGGATCGTGCCACCATTCACGTTGGCCATTTTCCAGTTGGATCTTTTTCGTTCGATTTGCTTAGAACAGAGCAAAATGGTCTAAAAAGAGCGAGAGAGAGCAAAATGATTAAGTGAACAATTGAACAAGGATGAGTAAACGGTTAGGCAATACGCGTTTATAACTTACCTGATTGATTAAATCCAAAATATATTATATATACTTAAAAAGTTTGTTATAAATAAAATATATTTTATCAGCGGCGTTTTCACCTAGACAGCACAGAGCAATATGGTCTGAAAACAGAGAGAGAGAGAGAGAGCAAAATGATTAAGTGAACAATTGAACAAGGATGAGTAAACGGTTAGGCAATCTGCGTTTATAACTTACCTGATTGCTTTAAGCCAAAAAATATATATTTTACTGAAAATATTTCAAACCGTAGACAAGATTTTTGAAAAAAATTTAAAATAAATAAATTTGTATTTTGTCCACGATGCTTTCAGTTTGAATTGTTAAATAGAAGTGAGGAGAATGTAGAAATGTAGCACGAAGTATGGCCAAATGTGGATTGAGTGTTTTCTCTAAGTTTACTGATCTTTGTAAAACAAATTCTTGTTGACAAGAGTATTGATAAATTGTTTAAAAAAATTAAATAATTTTGTCAGCGATGTTTTCAGTTTGACTTGTTAAATAGAAGTGAGGAGAATGTAGGAATGTAGCACAAAGTATGGAAAATGTGAATTGAGTGTTTTCTCTAAGTTTACTGATCTGTGTAAAACAAATTCTTGTAAATTTTTGTGTTTCAAGTGAAACATTTGCAAAACAAAATGCTGAAAATACGTTTCAATACACTTTTTTACAACAAAGAAAATAGAAAAATTATTTCGACCAATATGGAAATTGGAAAGCGCCCATACATGTACTTGCGTGAACTTAGAATGTATATTGTGAATGGACAAAACTTAAACAAAAAAATTGAGGAAAGCTAACTTCGGCTCGACCAAAGTTTACGCTTGCAGCCTGTTTAGTTTAAGGTTTTAAATGATTTTCGTCTAACATTCTTGGGGCCGTTTTCTTATGTCTTTGCTCAAATCGAAATCCACCTAGATTTTGCAACTAGGTGGTTTTTGTGCAATTGGTTGATTTTAAATTCGGTCAGACCGGGAGGTTGGCAGCACCTCTGCACTCGGCTGATTATTGTTTTGCTTATTGCTCGTCAATTTTAAAAATGAAAGCAAAAATTTTACAGAGAAGGAGAAGGTTTTTCTTTTGAAACGACTTGTTACTATGATGGGAGATTAAGCAATAGGTCGAAAGCTACGTTCACACAGGCAAATAATTTCCGGCCATATTTGATCAAATTATTTGCGTATGGAACCATAGTTTAAGTTTTTAATTCATTAAAATCTTTAATCATGGCTATTTTTATCAAAATTTAGCCAAATTATTTGGATGTGTAAACTTAGCTTAAGCAATGAACTGGGTGAATTAGAATGTACATCTGTGTGTTTCAGCAATGTCTGCAGTTGTTCTTGTATATTAAAGGCACATCCAATATTTATAAGTTTTGGTTATTTACCAACAATACAGACTTTACTGTTTTTAGCAGCAGTTGTTTTTTGTTTTCAAATATTTTTCAGTGTGCGCGCATACATAAAAATATTTAATATGATCAAATCAATGAGAATAAAGTACATTGCTACAAAAACACCTAGATGGTTAGCCTTGAACATGAGCAAAGCAAATGCAGCAAATCAGCCTAGATTTGCAAAACAACAGCAACATGAGAAAACTTCCCTTAGCTGATGTATTTTCCAAACTCTGCAACAGATGGTTTTTTATACGGCAGCTATACGATATATTCATCCGAATTTGACCAAATTCCCCAAAACTGTGTGGGAACCGATAATATTCAAAACTGGAATGTAAAAAGAAGCAACCATTGAAAACAAAAAAGTTTTTCTCACAAGATCTACTTTTTCAACCAATCGTTTCTATGGCAGCTATAAGCTATAGTCATCCGATTTGAATCAAATTTTGCAGAATTGTGTGGAAGCATAAAATACTGACCAGTAACAAGTTTGGAAGCAATAGCATTAAAAACAAAAATGGTTTTGCTACTAAGACTTTTTTCAGACCTAACTTTTGTATGGCAGCTATACTATATAGACGTCCGATTTTAAAAAACCTTGGTTAAATTATGTAAAAGCATAGAAAACTAATAAATACGAGGTTTGCTGGCGTTTGCGCTTAAAACAAAAAAGTTTTTCTCACTAGAACTACTTTTTCGACCGATCGTTCCTGTGGCCGCTATACTCTATAGTCATCCGATTTGGACAAAACTTAGCAAAATTGTGAGAAAGCATATAATATTGAACAGAAACAAGTTTGGGAGCGATAGCATTGAAAACAAAAAAGTTTTTCCTACTAAGACTTTTTTCAGAATTTTTTTTTTGGACCAAGTTTTGTATGGCAGCTATACTATATAGTTGTCCGATTTTAAAAAACTTGGTTGAATTATGTAAATGCATAGAAAACTGATAAATAAGAGCTTTGGTGACGTTTGCGTTTAAAACAAAAAAGTTTTTTCACTAGAACTACTTTTTCAACCGATCGTTCCTATGGCCGCTATACTCTATAGCAGAGATGGGCGCGTCGCGACGTTCACAATGCACACGAGGCAGCACTGCCTGTGTGTGCATTGTGAACGTTGCGACGCGCCCATCTCTGCTCTATAGTCATCCGATTTGGATAAAACTTAGCAAAATTGTGTGGAAGCACATAATATTGACCAGTAACAAGTTTGGGAGCGATAACATTGAAAACAAAAAAGTTTTTTCTACTAAAACTTTTTTCAGACCTCTCATTTGTATGACAGCCGTACTATATAATTGTCCGATTTTCATAAAACTTGGTGGAATTATGTGAAAGCATAGAAACTGATAAATACGATGTTTGGGAACATTTGCGCTGAGGACAAAAAAGTTTTTCTCACTAAAACTAGTTTTTTGAACGATGGTTGCTATGGCAGCTATATGCTATAGTCATCCGATATGGCCGGTTCAGACAAATGTGCAGCGGATTTGTACCAAAAGACTTTGTGCAAAGTTTGGTTAAGATAGCTTTAAAGGAGGAGCTAGCATAGAAACAGACAGTCAGACGGACATGGCTATTTCAACTCAGCTCGTCATGCTGATCAAGAAAATATATATTTTATGTGGTCGGAGATGCTTCCTTCTGTGCTCCACAAGGGTATAATAAACTTTCGGTTGTGGAACCGAAAGAATAGCTGCTGTCGAGCTAAATTTTCGATGACTTTAGGTGAAACTTTTCTTTTCATAAAATGGTTCGAATTTGTTCATATATTTCAAGTTTACAATTGGTAACATGTTTTGCTCCAATTTGACTCTTTTAAGTTTTATTAAGATCTAAGAACTATATCAAATAGCTGCCATATGAAGGCTCGTTTGGTAGTTAAAAATCATTTTTTCCACATTGCAATTGCCAACATTATAGCATCATTTTCATACGGTTGATTTAAATAAGATGACTACATATTACAGATGAGACAATTGTTAAGAAATGAGAATAAAACGTTGTCAGATATAGATTATGCTATGGTCGTACTTCGCCGACACTCTTACTGGTTCCCAACCGCATTAAAATTGATTAAATTTTCGATTTTCGTGTTGTTTGGTTTGCTGCGGCTTCAATTTGGCATTTTAATCTTTACATGAATTTATTAAAGAATGTAAGTTTTTGTATCGATCAGAAAAGAGTTATAGGCTGCCCGAAGTCTGTGAACCAATTAGAAGCGCTTAAAAGCAGCTTAAAAAAGGTTCAGAATCATAACCCCGAAATTTATTAAGAAATTGCCTCGATTCTTGCTTCAGGCCATAGATCACCAACGCCGTGAATTGTGCCAGTGAAAAAGTTCGAGATTCCTCGATGGTACAAACCACGACATTAGCTCCCCTGTACCATTTGATGCCATCAAACATAGCTAGGAAAAGATGTTTTGTGAGTTTCATGGCATTGTGAATGGCCCGCATTAAGACACTTTCCAGAACTATCCACTTGTCGTTTGAAATCATCCCTTCCGGGTCGGCTCAGTCGATAATGGCCTGAAGATCCGGTTTTTAGCTTAAGCGTGCAGGTATATCTGAGAGTCTTTGACGGGTCTTCGCTTTCCGCCATCCTCACTCTACACTCAAAAAATTTTTCTTGTTGAATTGTTTAGGTAATTTTTTACCTAAACAGCTCAAATGTGGTAAAAATTTAGGCATCAAATTTAAGGCTCTGGTAAGCCTTAAGTCTAGTTCCAATTTCCTAATAATGTATGCTGTAAATAAATGTACATTTGATTAGATTTTCGCAAATTTTTATTATCTCCAGATTAGATTTGGTTACAATACTTGAATTAAAACTAGTTTTTCATGCCCGTTGCTTTTCCGGGTATGGCAATTCCGAAAATAATTAGCATCAATATGGGTCGCAAATATTTTTTATTAAATCTCAGTATGCGTTTCTTAAATTCCTAAATAATATTGAAATTGTCAATAAAATATTGTATAATATTGTATAATAAACCTGCAGGTGTACAAGTATATATTATATATATTTTTGGTGGACCGGACCAACAGAAGTTCAGGTATGATATCACAACTCACACAGTGCTGCTTCATATTCATGTTCTAATCATCTTTTTTCTTAGGAAACTTACTACTTTCCAATTAAAAAAGACTGGAGGATTGCTTTCCAGCTTATTTTACTTCATATCCGAATGCTTGTGATGATAATGCCGCAATTTTTCTAATTCTCCATGGAATTATTCATACCAACAGCAAGTCACACTGTTCGCAAACCAAATAACAAAAAACTGAGCGTAAAAATAACGATCGCAGATGCGAGGGTAAGCTTTTTTATAAATTACGCTACAACCGAAGAGCTTCAATCTGCAATCAAATCAAAAATTGAGAAACTATCAAAATAAGGAGACCTTACAATCTATTATATGCAGTGTTGGGCCGTCTGCGTGTGATCCTATCGAGTTTTATGTATACTACGCCGACTTATACTATATAAGCTTAGCGATATCCTGAGCGCTGTTGATACGAGCTTTAAAATTTTTCACGTATTAGATCTAAAATATCCATAGGCTTCGAAACCAATTGGATATTTATTGAAAATGTTTGTTTTTGTTTTAATATTGACACTATGATTTTAATACCACTATTGTTTCCGTGATCAATGACATTAATTAACATTTTCATTAATTTTTTATTCACCGACCTTACCAAAATAAAAACCTTCAAAACTTACTTCGAAATTCAAAGATCTGTATAGAAATGTGAATAATAATTATATATATACAAATATTAAAAAAATAAACTAAATAAGAATGTAATTTTTTAAAAAAAGTGTATTATTTTACATAAGGGGATAAAATTCTTACGATTTGGGGGATATAACCACACTACCACATTATTATGAATTGGTATTTTTGTACTCTTAAAACAAGGCAATAGAAAGCATAAGTATTTTTTATCACTGTAGTCGCAGGATATAAAATCTTTAAAGTTTAAGTTAAATGAAAACACCTAGAATTTTAAATAAATTTTTTTATTATAAATTGATCAAATATTATACCTAAAAACTAATGTTTAAACTTCCTCTAATAAGGAAATAATATGCGTAAAATAAAGATAATTTATACCTGAGTTTTAGAACTTAAAATGCCTAAATTTTAGATAATTCTTACCTTATTTTAAGAACATATCATACTTTACAATTGATAAAATAACTACCAATACTATAAAGTTGAAAGCACACATTGCTTCTCTAGGAGTGTTCCTGCAAGTGATTTTGATTCTGATTCTGATTTTAATTTCGGTGTGACCAGAAATACTGCAGAAAATGACAAAAACACTCTCACACAAAATCAAAATCAAATCTCTTTGCATTTTTTCGATTATTAAAAAAAGAAAATAATTTAAAAAATTCCGGAAAATGCCAAAGAAAACTGGTAAGACAGCGTTGATTGAATCAATCAAAAATAGTTTACTCGCGGAGTATATTACTTTGGAATTTTCGCAGCTTTGTAAAGATACGTTGAAATCCTACTTTTTTTATTGTTTTGTGAACGATTCATCTAATAATGCAGAACGTTCGAGGAAAAGGAAGAACCAAATTTTAAATGAACTGTTATTGTATGGTATCCAAGGAGAACTATATCGATATGGCATTCCTAACATCAAGCATTCTGTCCCAAAATGCAAGCAATTCATAACAAATGTGCTGCCAAATCTGGACGAGTGTCGTTTCAAGCACTACATGAAGGTAAACTGGGAAAGCTTCAACGTTATTTTGAGCTTAATTGAAAATGATGAAGTTTTTAATGGTTTGCGCAGCAGTCAACAGATCCCAACTAACGTACAACTTATGGTGGTTCTATATCGTCTTGGGTCCTATGGCGAAGGATCCTCCATTGTAAAAACTGCAACATTGTTAGGGATTGGTGATGGTGGCATCATTCAACAAATTACTCGAGGGGTATTTAAGGCTGTTTTGACATATATTTTAACATTTAATCAAACTCATATGCTGTGAATAACGGAAATGATGCTGACGCTGGTCAAATGACGGCATCGAATAAACGCATTAATTTTTATTGTAATAAACCTATTATTTAGTATACATTATTCATTGCTCAAGACTATTGCATAAGCTTATATTTAATTTGAATCTCCATCATTTGTATTTCCTTGTTCATTTCCATTTGCTTGAGTTCCTTCTGATGCTCAAGTTCCATTGCCTTGAGTTGAGATTTTGCCATTAGTTCCTTATCAAATGTTTCATTTTCCCATTTTAGTTTCCTCTTCTCTAGTTCCAATAACTTGTCATCCACTTAACATTTCTGCTGCTGCATGCAAATTAAGAACGGAACCGATGATGCTCGCAATGCCCGGTTCGATGAGCACGCTGGGGATATAGCTAAAGGCTCCCACTCATCGATATCTTTAGTATTCTGCTGAAGCTCTATGAAGTCTTCATAGCCCTTCAAAATATCGCAGTTTTCGTAGTCAATATCTCTTTGTGGCTGAATATTTTTTCTTTGTCCGTAAATTTGCTCCACTAAATCAAAGTTTGGGCATAACTTTACAATATAATCTAGAATTTGTAAATGAAACTGCAAAATCTTTGTATAAATTGTGATTTTTTCGGATATCAGACCGGCGCCTGAATTGTTTCGCCATTCCAGTGCACTTATATACTGTGTCCTCAAGGTTCGTATTTTATTCTTCAGTGCGATGTGCTTAACGTCTTTAAATGTTTCAGACCTAGCAATCACACGGGAATAAAATTTGTTTGCGGTTGGTTTTTGCAAGAATATTACATTAATAATGATCATATATTAAGGACAAAATAAATTTACTTAAGATTACCTCGAGCAACTCAGGCGAATCTTTAAATAGCTCCAACACCAGTTCCAAAAATTCTTTTGTTTTCGGCTGCGATCACTTCATAATATTGGTGGGTTTTCGCTTTAAAATACTTTTGCTTGCACCCTGAAATATGTTAAACAATCATAAACTTATGATTTGAAGTAAATTAGAGGCCAACACATAAGACCCTGTACCTGTTCCTCCATACTTAAATCACAAAATATAAAAGCCATGCAATTATTTCTCACAATTAGTTAAACAGAAAAATCAAAATCAGCATTGAGGTTGATTTTGATTTCGATTTTGATTTTCATTTTGTGTGACAGTTTTTTTGTCATTTTCTGCAGTTTATGTGGTCACACCGAAATTAAAATCAGAATCAAAATCACTTGCAGGAACACCCATTCTATTTTTTGCTTTCATTGCTTTTAGCAGTTTCCAACTGATTGAAACAATGATTGTATGTAGAGGCAGTTGGCAATCATGCTTTCTTCAGCGAAAAGCCTACTATGAAACAGTTCTGTATAGACAACCAGCACTTGTTGGTGGTGAAATGCATAAGTTGTTTACTGTTGTGAACAAACGCAACTTTTTCGGACCTAGAGCCAGTTAAATTCACTAAATAAAATAACTAACTCAATCTTAGAGCATAACATACCTTAAAATTAAAGCAATTTTTAGCTAAATTTTAGGGCATATATTGCTTAAAGTCGGTATGTCTTAAATATTAGGGCCCCAATGGTTTTGGCGCCTTTTTAGTTAGTTTTTCGTACATTTTTAAGCAATTTTTGGCCTTCTTCTTCTTTATGGGCCCGATGTTGCATCACAACCGCTTGACGGTCTTGGCCTCTGCAATGAATGCCGTCCACTCGCTTCTGCATTGTGCGAGCTGGCACCATATAGCGCTATTTTTGTTCTTCGAGAAAAGGCTCTGCTCTTGAACTCTCTACTGAACCCGTAGTAGCATCGGTTTCCAAGAGTAATTCTTCTTCGGATCTCCAGGCTGATGTTGTTATCGCCGGTAATCATCAAATCCTCTACAACCTCAAAGTTGTACTCCCCCATAGTAACAAATTGTCCAAGACGCGTAGACTTCTTGTCCGTGGATACTAGGTACTTTGTCTTGTTCTCGTTTACCGCTAAGCCCATCAGTTTAGACTGCTTCTCAATCTCTGAAAACGCTCTGCTTACCGCCCGTTCGTTTTTGCCGATAATGTCAATATCATCGGCGTATGCGAGTAGCATTAGATCTTTATAAAGAAATGAGCCCGATCTGTTGGCATTTGGGCACTGGCGCAGTATATACTCCATCAGTAGATGCCAAAACCTCTCTTGGTATCAAATGGTTCGGATAGGTTCTTTCCTATTTTGACGGATCTTCGAGTGCTTCTCAATGTCATCCTGCAAAGTCGAACGTACTTTGCTGGTATACCAAAGGTAGACAGGGCGTCAAAGAACCTTGACCTTATCGGTGTGTCAAAGGCTGATTTATAATCAACAAAAAGATGGTTGGTTTTGATATTTCTCTCATAGGTCTTCTCCAGGGTTTGTCGTAATGTGAATATCTGGTCTGTGGTGGATTTACCAGGTCTGAAACCACACTGATAAGGTCCAATCAGTGTGATTATAAGCGGCTTTAGACGTTCACAAATAATGCACGACAGAATCTTATATGCGATGGGAAGGAGACTGATCCCACGGTAGTTGGCGCAAACTGCAGGGTCTCCTTTTTTAAAAAGTGGACGAATTACACTTAAACTGCCTCGGGCATGCTCTCGTCGGACCATATTCTGCTGATGAGTTGGTGCATGCACCTTACCAACTCCTCGCCTCCAGCCATAAACAGTTCAGCTGGCAGGTCATCTGCTCCTGCTGATTTGTTGTTCTTAAGCCTTTTTATGGCTACACAGACTTCGTGATGGTCCGGTGGGTCTATCTCTATGTTGTCGATTGGTGGCGTCGCTACTTCTCCAGAGGCGGTATTGTGTTCGTTGTCGCCTTCCAGCAGGTTGGCGAAATTGCTTCTCCATTTGTCTAGCGCCACTTGCGGATCTGTGACCAGATTTCCATTTTCGTCCTTGCATTGTGTGACTCCGGGTTTGAAACCTTCAGTTAGTCGATTAAACTTTTGGTAGAATTTTCGAGTCTCACTCATGCCGAATAGCATCTCGACTAGGAAGTCGAGTGAGGACACGCATATGCCTTTCTCGCTCATTCTTTTTCCTTCTGAAAAGGTGCTTCTCCTCTCTCCTTTTCTTCCGGTATTGCAGAGTTCTCCTGTATCCTTTTGGCCTTATTTGGCAATAAAACTTTTTGAGTGTACTTTTGGGAAATCGTGGTAGCCGGTACATTCAGTTCGGCCGTAGTACCCTGAGCAGTGCCCTTTCCCTAGCAGTCAGTGACTGCGTGTTGCGGTCTTCAAGTGTCTTAAGATACTTAAGTGATGTTTTGTGCCGTCATCATCAGTTCCTTTTTCCTTCAATGGAACAGTGGCCGATGTAGGATCTTTCTTCTTCAGTAGCTCATTGTTGTCTGCTGTCATAGAATCCGAATTCCCCATTTTCGACCTCCGGTTTCACATTCACCCCATCTTGAAGATGAAGTGATCCTTTACTGAGTGTTACTTGATTAATATATAAATAGCGACACCTCCAACCACACCTCCAATAATTCAGAAAAAATTACACAAATTGTATCTAGGAATGAGAGTTAGACATGTAGAAAACAAAATTGGTCAAATGGCCAACATGTAGTACATAGTTAGTAGTTTGTTAGTTAGTCAATTGCACAAATGAAACATTATAATGTGGATTTTTAAACATAAAGCATTAAAGCATGATTACGTGGAGCCAAAAAGTTCAAAAATGCATCCTTTGCAAGACCTTAGTATACCTTTCCTACTGTACGAGTAACGGATATAAAAACGTACTACACAGAAAAGAAAATGCCAAGCTATATAACAAGTATGATTTGATCCCGGCAGTACGCAATGTCTATTTTGGCGTTCTAAGCGCATGTCCTGCCACTCTACCAAGGCCCTTATTGCTTGCTGAGCGTTTACATTCTTACTTATGATTTGGTCGCTAGCTCTCTGGAGCGCTTGAAAGTCGTGTGTGCTAAGATGCCGTCCCGTGTTAAGTCCCAGAGGTCCTGAGTTCAACTTCCAGTGAAGTAAGTAAAACACCAAAATTATTATGTTGGTGGTATATGATCGGTCGTGGCTCCCCTTCCCCTTTTTCGGTATACTCAAACTTTATATGCCATCTTTTTTTCTCAGTGCACCACAAAGTAAGATGTTTTCTCTTACCAAAAATTGAAGCAATTTTTTGATTTGATTGTTTTCACTATTTTGCAGCTGACTTGCAACTTGCCACCTGATGTTCTCTTATTATAATATGCAGACAATTGCAACTTCCCCACCACGTCCCCCCCTTTACTCAACCCACTCACCAATCTCTCCCACACAGCAGCTGCTCTTCATGCTGGCAGTTAGTTGTTTATTATGCTATATTTATTTGTTTGTAGTTGTTGCAGTTGCAGTTGCTGTTGCTGCTGCAAAACTTCAAGTTGAACGCCTTGCTGCCATTGTCATTGCCAGAGCATACCAAGTTTTGTGTGCCTGTGTGCGTGCGTGTGTGTGTGTGTGTGTGTCTAGGGAACTGACAGGAACATATAACATTTGTTGGTTCCCCTTCCAACCCGTCTTCAACTTCTTGTGCTGCGCATTTATTTGTTTTGTGTCAGTTTCGGTTACGTAAGTAAATTAATTAATTTTCAATTGCTTTAAATAAACAAATAGCGTGCCAAAAACAACTACAACAACAGCAGCCACAGCAGGCAACAACACCAAACATAACAAACAATTGCGCCCAGAGATGAGATTGGTCAGGTCATTAAATATCTGCTTGTGCATGGACAACGAAGATGATGAGAAGGTTACATGCTGAGGATGAGTAAAAGTTGCGGTCAAAAACCGTTTATCAAATTTTAAACTCGTTTTGTTTTCTTTTCGCTCTCCGTTCACAAATGAGCTACAAACCGAGAAAACCAAGCATACTTTGTCGGTGCTGAAGTTTTTATAGAATTGCAAATGCTGGTTTTAAAATAGCATTAAAATCAAAACATTTTCTTACTAAAACCCATTTTTCAACCGATAGTTATCCGATTTTAAGCACATTTTGAAAATCTGATTGAAAGCATATCGTATTAACCATCACTGAACGAAAGAATTGACCAAAATAAAAATGATTCGCTCTAAGAACCATTTTCAAACCAATCGGCTGTCATAGAAATCCATAAAATATGTATAGTCATTCGATTTCAATCAAATTTCCCAAATATGTTTGAAAGCATTTATGGATAAGTTAAGGAAAGTTAAGGAACGATCAAATTGAAAACAAGCAAGTTTTTCTTACTAAGACCCATTTTCCGACAGATCGGTCCTTTGCACGCTATAAGATATAGTCATCTGATTTTGATCAAATATTGCAAATCTGTTTGGAACTGTTTGAAACGGGGACGCTAACATTGAAAACAAACAAGTTTTCCTTACTAAAGCCCATTTTCCTAACAATTCATAGTGGGCGAAATGCAAATTTTAAGATTTTTAAGATTTGTTTTGAAACGTTAAATATAAGACTTTTATGCTTTTATACACATTGACTTAAAACCACAAAACAATCGATCAACTTTTTCATATAGCTCCCATATAACACTAGAATACAAACATAAAACAAGTAAGAAAGTCCGTCAAGCCCGACTCTATTATACTCTGTACCTAGAGTAGCAAATGAAAGCAGCGCTGCTAACCAATAGATGGCGCCACTACTTGAGGGACTTTCAAAACTGACCAATAGATGACGCCACTACTGCCAGGGCGGGGGAAGTAACTTTCTTTTGGTTATTACTTGAGTATCGTTCATTCGATGTTTATCATTTCTTCAACAAATCGATAAATAATCTAT
This sequence comes from Lordiphosa magnipectinata, assembly GCA_037044535.1. Classification (NCBI taxonomy): domain Eukaryota; kingdom Metazoa; phylum Arthropoda; class Insecta; order Diptera; family Drosophilidae; genus Lordiphosa; species Lordiphosa magnipectinata. Next base: position 55,938 of record JBAMBO010000792.1, read on the forward strand.
ATTACCAAATATCTCTAGAAGGGTTTGTACCTCTATCTACAAAACTGTGGGAGAAATGATGTTTTTTCCAAATTGTGGGGGCGGGAGAGGGCGTGTCAAAAATGGAAAATAAACTAGATCTGCCTGCAAGTATAAAAAGTATATGTTCCATACATGTCAAACGTCTATCTTTTACCATCTCTGAGAACTCTTCGTTCATACGGACGGACGGACAGACGTGCTTAGCTATTTCGACTCGGCTGTTGATGCTGATCAAGAATATATATACTTTATAGGGTCGGAATTGATTCTTACTCTCTGTTACATACTTTTGCACATACTTAAAATACTCTTTTTTTTGTATTTGTTTATTAATATATATTCTTAAACCTATTTTTTTACAATACAATACAATATTAATTCGAACCTTGTCCCTTCGTGGGCTCTCGTGTACACTTAAATAATTAGGAATTTTTTTTTTTAAATTAACTATCTTATATTTACAAAATACTTAAGCTATTAAAGATAATGTATCTATATATTTCTTATGTAATGAAAAAAGAAAGAACAAAAACATAACATTAATTTTTTAAGTTTTTTTTGGTGTGGATAAATGGATAAAAGAAGTAAAAGAAAAAGTAATAGATGTAGATAATAACTATATTAGGATAGTTGTTGCGCCACCAGTACATTTTGGAGTATTTTTGAAAGGTAATACCATCTCTTTTTGAAATGGTTTGGCTAAATCTAAGTTCATTAATTTCTAAGGGGCTTAATTTTACTTTTTTATTATTTGCTCTTCTGAACCTGTGGTAGAGTATGGGAATGCCTTCTCTGTTTTGAATATAATTAATCCTATCTAAATAAAGAAATGCTTCTGGTGCCACAAAAAAATTTTCTAGTGTGCTTGTTATATATTTTTGACTAACATGATAGGGTGCCGCCAGGATAAGGTTGTTATTATCACTAGCAAGGTTTTTTTGTGATGTGATTTCTTATGATTTTTATTATAAAGTTGTCTATTCTTATTATGTTTGCTTTATTATATAGTTTTTTATTGGAGTAGTACATGTTGTACTCGCTGTGTGGCGTTCTGTGCATCGATAAGCAAGTTCTAAGACATCTCCTTTCTAAGGTTCTGATTCTCTCCATATATGAAGGTGAAATGTTGAACCAAATAGCGCAAGCATAAGTTATTATGGGTCGTATTAAGTATTGATACAGTAGTATTCGAGTAGAATAATTTTCTGTTTGCTTGAAATGCTATCTTGGCTTTGGCTAGCTGGTCTTTTAGGTTTTTATCGAAATTGAGAAACTTATCTACCTTTAGCCCCAAGTATTTTACCGAACTACTTGTTTCAATGATTGAAGTCCTGTTTTGGGATCTAATGCCAAAAGATTTCCAGTTCTGGCGGATGTTGCTATTACACTTTTTGACTGGGGGTCTGAACAGTATAGTTTCACATTTATCTGGAGTTTACAGTTCCTTGCTGTAAGCCGTTAACTATTTTGAATTTTTTTGAACTTCTTTTATCTGCATTTTCAACTATAAAGTCTCTTGGCTGATCCTATTATGGATTAGTACTAATATTAGACGTGGAAACTTGTATTTGATCAATTCAAACATTAAGCCCTTGATCCAAACACTGTCGAACGCTTTTTCTAGATCAATAAGACAAGCTCCCGTGCATTCCTTTTTATTCCAGTTCCAGTAGTTATTAGATACTAAGCAGTTAATCGCATGTATTGTTGAATGTTCATGCTTAAATCCAAATTGCTTGTCATTTTTAATATTGTTAAGGTCACAGTGTTCGGTAATGATGTTATTTATACAGACTTCAAATATTTTGCTTATATTTGGAAGAAGGCTAATGGGTCTTAGATTCTGGATTAGTGTTTGGTCTTTCCTTTTTTTGGCAATACTATCATTTTGGCTTCTTTCCACTTTTGGGGAAAATGTCCGTTGTTGAGCAGATTATTAAATAGTGTGCAATATACGTTAATCAAGTATTGTGGGATTTTTTAGAGGACTACGTTTTTTAGCTTAGAAAGGATATATTTTAGTTTGTCTGTGGTAATGAAGTATTCGTCTGTTTGATCATCACTTAGTTGGTTTGCAATTTTGTTCGGGCTGAAATCAGTTTTAGTAAGGTGTTGTTCTATGACGTTGGATTTTAGTTCGATAAATCTACTATAACAGGCTTCCGTTAAGTTATGTGTGTTGTTCTGGGGATCGCTAACTTTAGGGGAATGGATGGTTTTTAAATATAAGCCGATGGCATTCAAGATATCATCGTGGTTGCGTAATAAATAAGTATTCGTGGTATTGTCAGTTTCTAAATTTGCAGAGGGTATTGCGACCATGTCTAATATATGTCTCGAGTTTGTTGGGACCTTGATTAGTTGCAAATTAAAGTGGCTGTTATGCTTAAAATTTTTTTTTATTTCGTGAAACATGGTGCTTGGGTCTTCAGGATCAATTTTCGAGAAGATTTTCTCGAAATGCTTATTTACAGAAATTTGAAGGTTTTCTTTTATCAAAATTTTAATCAGTCGTAGTTTGTTTTTCTGTAGGGATAATTTGGAGTTTGAAAGAGGTCTGTTTAGTCTATTGTGTGCTTTTATTTTAGATAACGTTTTGCTTTTTTCCTCATAGAGTTTTTTTTACGGTTTGAGATAAGTATTTTTTTAGGCTGTTGTTTTCTGAAAACTTTGGTACTGTTGATTCTATGGCTTTAGTTATGATTTTACTCATTTTTTCTAAGTGCATATCTATTTCTGTGTTGTCAAGGTTTCTGTTATTTGGTGTAGCTATTTCGTTACTGAGAATTTGACAGACTTTATTTTTGAATTTTTTCCTATGGACTTATGGAGGGGGGAGTAGGGATAAAATCTAAAAATAATCAAATGGGGTATCGTTTCATATGTTTTCGGGTGCTCCGATTTCATTTCTGGTCATATTTTTCTGATCGGCGGGGAGGGGGCTGACTTAAGGAGGGGGGAGTAGGGATAAAATCTAAAAATAATCAAATGGGGTATCGTTTCATAGGTTTTCGGGTGCTCCGATTTCATTTCTGGCCATATTTTTCTGATTGGTGGGGAGGGGGCTGACTTATGGAGGGGGGAGTAGGGATAAAATCTAAAAATATTCAAATGGGGTATCGTTTCATAGGTTTTCGGGTGCTCCGATTTCATTTCAGGCCCTATTTTTCCGATCGGTGAGGAGGGGGCTGACTTATGGAGGGGGGAGTAGGGATAAAATCTAAAAATAATCAAATGGGGTATTGTTTTATAAATTTTCGGGTGCTCCGATTTCATTTCTGGTAATATTTTTTCGATCGTTGGGGAGGGGGCTGACTTATGGTGGGGGAGAAGTGATATATTCTCAAAATAATCAAAAGGGGTATCGTTTTATAGGTTTGCGGGTGCTCCGATTACATTTCTGGCCATATTTTTTCGATCGGTGGGGAGGGGGCTGACTTATGGAGGGGGGAGTAGGGATAAAATTTAAAAATATTCAAATGGGGTATCGTTTCATAGGTTTTCAGGTGCTCCGATTTCATTTCTGGCCATATTTTTCTGATCGGTGGAGAGGGGGGCTGACTTATCGAGGGGGGAGTTGGGATTAAATCTAAAAATAATCAAATGGGGTATCGTTTCATGGGTTTTTGGGTGCTCCGATTTCATTTCTGGCCATATTTTTCCGATTGGTGGGGAGGGGGTTGACTTATGGAGGGGGGAGTAGGGTTAAAATCGAAAAATAATCAAATGGGGTATCGCGTCATAGGTTTTCGGGTGCTCCAATTTCATTTCAGGCCATATTTTTCCGATCGGTGGGGAGGGGGCTGACTTATGGAGGGGGGAGTAGGGATAAAATCTAAAAATAATCAAATGGGGTATCGTTTCATAGGTTTTTGGGTGCTCCGATTTCATTTCTGGCCACAATTTTCGCTAGTAAATAAGCACAGGAGGCTGCCAGATGCAGTGCAAAACCTCAATTGCAATGTTTCCTCTAATCTTCAATGTAAACTATACATAATCCACACGAATTCATATGTAAATAAACAAAAATTTTGTAATAATTCAAAATAAATATACAAAATTTAAGAATTTTATGTTTTACTTAGAAAATTTCATAAGAAAAACTATAAAACTTATCAATTCTAGTATCAAAATGATACTGCAACTTTGACAATTGAAATATCAAATTGACAGTAGCTGGTATCAAAATAATACAAAAAAGTATCAACCAAATACAATATCCAATATCATTTTAAAACATTCGAAAATATCAATTTGATACTTCAAGTATTAAATTGATGACCAATTAGTGTCATTTTGATGATTAGCTTCTTTATTTTTCAGTGAACTTTCCCGTTTCAAGTTAACCCGTTGTAATTGTTTCATATTTTTTTTTTTTTTTCGGGCGCCTTCAATTCCAATTTCGTGCAAACTTTAAAGTGGCCAATTGAGGCGAAAACTTCTCAAACATTGATATCTTTTAGCCAAGTTTGCCAAATTATTTATGGCCCATAGTTCAATTGGTTTTTCAAAATGCCACTTCAATCGCAAGACAAACGGCAATTAGCAAAGGCAAACCCTAACTTTAGACTCCCCCCTTCTGCCACCCCCTGCTCCCTTAATATAAGTATCTTTAACTTGAGTTTTGCCTGAGAACGAAAATTGTGTGTTTTATTAGCAAATAAAGCGTGAGGAAGCATTAAAAAAAAAAAGAATGTAAGGAAAGCTTTCGCTCTCTTAAATACGAAATTCACCACGAAATTGGACAAGCCAGAGAGTAAGTGCGCAGGCTCTCTTGTGCTTCGCACTCTCTTTTTTGGGGGGTAGCGTCCTCCTTCCCCCATCACCACTCTTTACCGCACTTAGTTCAACTATCCGCAGCCTTTTGACTTTGTCGCAAAAACCCGAAAACCAAACCAAACCAAGTCGTCGTGCCAAGCTGTTTTGCATTTAAATGGCAACTGTGGCGGCAACAACGGCGGCTCCTGCTCCTTTGTTGCAATTGTCTTGCGATAAAGCAGCAGGTTGGCGGGGGGTTAGTGGCTGTATGGGTCGTGGTTAAAGAAGAGGGGCGCGGCTGGAGATGCAAGTGGGTCACTGGGGCAGCAATCAACAAAACAGTCAGTCAGTCAGTTAGTCAGTCAGTCAGCCACGCACAGCGAGCAGATTGCATTGAAGACTTCCTGCCGCGTCTCTGACGTCATCAGCCCTAGTTCAGACGTGTCCAAATTACTAATTTGACTTTAACTCACTCAAAATTGCAACTCGTCAAGCGGCAGCAACAGCTGCAGAGATCAAAATATTGTTGTTGTTTTTGGTTTTTATTTAGAAAAACAATACTCGTACTACAGTGGAATATAACTGGAATTTTGATGAATAACATAATGGACTTGCCAATACGATTCGATACGCTAATGCAGAAACATTAACAAGTAACCAACAGGCAGAATTTTAGGTCCAGCGGGTTAGAACTTATTCCGTTTTGGACTTGAGATTTCAAGTAGGTTTTGTTCCTGAAAGTACTTAAATTAAGTTCAAAACATTTTAGAAACGAAAAACGACTCTTAAATGTTATTAAAATGAGAACAAACGTTCTTGGATAAAGAACTTTTCGTACTTACAGTAAGCCAACAAATTTAAGACGAGAAGGCCAAGCTAACTTCGTCTGTACAGAAGTTTTTATACGCTTTCAAATGCAGTTTTTGAAATGTCAGAGTTTAAGAACGCTTAAATAAAATTTCAAAATTTTTGTAACTAAAACCTGATAAACATCTCATTTCGACCAAATTTCACGAATCTTAAAAAAGATAAAATTTGAAAAAAAAAAAAAAATGTTTTTCTCACTAAAACTCATTTTCCGACCGATTGGTCCTATGGCAGCCTTAAGATATAGTCACGCAATGTCGACCAAATTTTGCGAATCTATTTGAAAGCATATAACATTAGTCATCTGCGAGTTTAAGGACGCTAACATTAAAAATGAACAAAATTTCTAACTAAGAGCCATTTTTGACCGATCGGTCCTATGGCAACCTTAAGATATAGTCACCCGATGTCGATCAACTTTTTCAAATAAGTTTGAAAGCGTTAATTATTAATAATCACTGACCTTAAGAACGATTTTGTTGAAAACAATAAAGTTTTTCTCACTAAGACCCATTTTCCGACTAATCGGTCCAATGGCAGCTATAAGATATAGTCATCCGATTTTGACCAAAGTTTGCAAATCTGTTTGAAAGCATATATTATTAATAATGAAAGAGTTTGAGGACGCTAAAGTTGAAAAAAAAAAAAAGTTTTTCTCACTAAGACCCATTTTTTTACCGATGGTTCCTATAGCAGCTATAAGATAAAGTCAACCCATCCGGTCGGTTCCGACATATTAGCAGCGTGCAGTAAAAAGAAGACTCTGTGCAAAATTTCAGCTCGATAGCTTTAAAACTGAGAGACTAGTTAGCGTAGAAAGAGTCAGACAGACGGACAGACAAAGCTCAATCGACTCACCTCGTCGTCCTGATCAAGAATATATATAGTTTATGGGGTCGGAAATGAATATTTCTATGCATAACAAGCTTCTGGGCAAAATTATAATACCCTTTGCAAGGGTATAGAAATCGCCTTAATTCATATACAATATTATTTGGATTGATGACGAAATAGACTTACAATGACAGCTACAAAAAGTGTGCAGCGGAATTATTATACCCTTATAGAGGGTATATTAAAATTGTCCAGAGGCTTGTAACGCATAGAAGGAAGCATCTCCGAACACATAAAGTATATATATTCTTGATGATCTATATTCAGCATGACGAGCTGAGTTGATATAGCCATGTCCGTCTGTTCTTCCGTCTGTCCGTCTGTTTTTATGCGATCTCCTCCGTCTGTTTAAAAGCTTTCTTAACCAAACTTTGCACGAAGTCTTTTGGTACAAATGCGCTGCACATTTATCGGAACCGGCCGGATCGAATGACTATAGCATATAGCTGCCATAGGCACTATCGGTCGAAAAAGTAGTTTTAGTGAGCAAAACTTTTTTGTCTTCAACGCGAACTTCCCAAAACCTCGTATTTATCAGTTTTCTATGCTTTTACATAATTTAAACAAGTTTTATTAAAATCGGACAACTATATAGTATAGCTGCCATACAAAAGATAGTTCTGAAAAAAGTCTTAGTAGAAAAAACTTTATTGTTTTCAATGCTATCGCTCCCAAACTTGTTACTGGTCAATATTATATGCTTCCACACAATTCTGCTAAGTTTTATCCAAATCGGATGACTATAGCATATAGCTGCAATAGGAACAATCGGTCGAAAAAGTAGTTTTAGTGAGAAAAACTTTTTTGTCTTCAACGCGAACTTCCCCAAACCTCGTATTTATTAGTTTTCTATGCATTTACAAAATTTCACCAATTTTTATAAAAATCGGACATCTATATAGTATAGCTGCCATACAAAAGTTAGGTCTGAAAAAAGTCTTAGTAGGAAAACCGCTTTTGTTTTCAATGCTATCGCTCTCAAACTTGTTATTGATCAATATTATATGCTACCACACAATTCTGCTAATTTTGATTCAAATCGGATGACTATAGCATATAGCTGCCATAGGAACGATCGGTCGGAAAAGTAGTTTTAGTAATAAAAACCTTTTAGTCTTCAACGCAAACGCCACCAAACTTTTTTTTCAATGGTAGCGTCTTTATACTTTCCAGGGCTGCAAACCTCTGAAATTCTAGAGAAAGTTTGGTCAAGGGCCTCGATCCCGTCGGAAAGTCTAGAGCGTTTCCTTTACTTATCGAACCTAAGGTTTTTGTACGAATTGTCTTTTTTCTTTACATCTCTTGCATGAGATAAGTTCTTGTTTGAACTTTTTCTTTGACTTTTCTTTCTGCAGCTGCACTTTTTGTTGCTTTTCAAAATCCTTTAAAAAAAATGAAACACACTTAAACCCTTAGACAGGGTTAATCGTTTTGCCTTAAGCAGCAAATGAAATGCAAGTTGACTTTTCCAGTGGTTTGAATAATTTGAAATGGAAATTGGTTTGCCTACTTTTGGCCACACTGTGCTCGGGGGGAGCCATCAGTTGTGTGTGTGTAGCTCAACTATTTAGCTGTCGCGACCAGTCCTTTTGTTGTTGTAGTTGCTGTTTGTTGAAAAAAAAAAGTTAAACTTTTCTTTCATTTTTTTTTTTGCAAAGTTTGTTATTATTTTGTTTTTATTGTTGCCATCGTCGTCGTCGTCGTCGTCGTCGTCGTCGTCGTTGCTGTTGTTTTTATTGTTGATGGCATAATAAGAGTGCAGATTTTGTTGATTTTTTTTTTTTGCTATACTATTAAGTGGAAGTTGCCAGCAGCAGAAGCTAAAATGCAAAATGAAATAGCGGCTTGGCCTTAACCAAAATGGCCGCCAGCTGCAGTGGAAGTAAGCAGAATCGAAGACAGCGGCCCTAGCTCTAAGACAGTCGATGGACTTGCATGCAAATTAGCTGAATGACAGTAGGGGAAGGGAAATCTGAGATGGGTCATGCAAATGATGCACATGATGATGGACATAGGAACTGGAGCTGGAGCAGCTGGATGAGCTGCCTGTCATGGGGCAGCTGCAGCAGACGCCATTCAACGTCAACTGCAAATGGGGTGAAGAGTTTTTGCCTAATTGATGTTTGCTCCGGGCATACGCGGCGTATGAGCAATGCTGGCAAAGTAGTCAAGCAACAGGAGTTCATTCAATTTGCATACTTAAAGTATGCAATGCACAAAATGTAAGGCTTACCAAAGTGGGAGGGATTTGATTTGCAATTTTGTGGTAATTTTGATGCAGTTTTTCAAACTAATTTTTTATTCATGAACATTTTTGTAAATTTACATATTTTACAATTTATATACAATTTATCTATATATGTAAATCTCTGACTAATTATCCACCCACAGCCAAGACCGCTTCTATTATCTAGTAGTTTAATCATACATTCCTTATTTCCCCCTTCGATTTAGTTAGAGGTTTTACGAGAATCAACTATATATTATGGGAAAAGTGATGGCACACATGCCATGTGCAGACGCCTAAAAATTAATTGTCCCCTCATCTCTTTTGGGTGTGTATATTCACATATGTAGGCACGTAAATGCTTATACATAAATGCATACATACATGTGATTACGCCCAGAAACAACAAAACAACGACCAATATAAAAAAGTTTTCGATTAACTGAAACTATATTGTGTCGTTCCTACCAAATGCTTCACAAATCATGGTCGGAGCTCAACTGCAGACGATCAACCTATACGCAGCGAACAGAAACATTCATTTATACATGAAAACGTCACATCAGAGTTCAGGGAGCTTCCTCAGCCTGGCATAAATGGCCGACATTTTAACAACATATGGATCCCACGTTCCTGCGAAACAACCAGGCAAACAAGCAGTCAAGCAACCGCGTCAAGCCGCCTCTTGAGCCTCCGAACCGAACACAACGTATTATAGATACAAGCCGACATTCAGCATCAACTTCCCTGATAACCCAGTTGATTCCTCCACGCATCATTTAGGGGGGAAGTGGCTGTGGCGTTGCCAGTTCATTCCGCTCAAATCATAGATCCAGTTCCAGTCACAGTTCCCGTCATTCGCATAGAAGCTACGAACCATTTGGCCAAAATGTTGTGGGAGATATAACAGGGGCATTTCAGAAATTGCGGAGGCGCAAAATAAATATGATCTGCCTGCATTGAAGTGGAGTATAATTCCATAAACAGATATCTAATTAAAAAACTCCCTCTAATAGCACAACGAGACCATCTATGTACGTCATCTTGGGCCCAACGACTACAGCGATGAGTAAATATGCAAAAAAATCTATAATGATAATTTGAGTCTTTTGCCAAACATGTTCAGTTTGGTCTATAATTTAACCATGAATCGACTTACAAACGAACAAACGCTTGCAGATTTTAGAATTTTTTTTATCAAAATTCATGCTAGGTCAAGAAAGTGCATCGTGCGCTTCTTTCATTTTATGGTCAGTTTGGGAGACCTTCTGAGGCGGCCATTTGGAATCTTTTGACTAAATTTCGCTCTAAATTTACATTATTGGAAATTAAACTACCAACAGGCATACGTAGAGTGCGGACAGCTGTATCCGCCAGTGTCGTTAATGACCGTGAATTATCGATTCGGCGCCGTTCCCAGAAATTGGTCCTCTGTTGCTCCACTACGTGGAAAATTTTACAGAAGGATTTGGGTGGTAAACCTTTTAAAATGCAGGAATTGACCTACCCCGACGCCTAACTTTTGGTGAATGGGCGCTGGCAAAATTGGATAAAGATCCACTTTTTTATAGAAAAATTGTGTTCAGCGACGAAGCTCTGAAGCTTTCTGGTTGAATGGATACGTGAACAAACAAAATTGCCGCATTTGGTGTGAAGAGCTGCCAGAAGCATTGTGAGAATAGCCAATGCACTCTGAAAAATGCACTGTTAGGTGTGGATTATGGACCGGTGGCATCATTGTGCATGGACAGCGCTCCCGTGCGATAATTAAAAACTTTTTTTTGCCCAAAATGGAAGAGCTGGACTTGGCTGACATGTGGTTTCAACAATACGGTGCCATATGCAACACAGCACAAAAAATAGCCCAATTGAGAGGCGAGTTCGGTGAACAGTTTATTTTACGTTTGGGGCCGGTGGATTGGCCGCTTAGATCCTGCGATATAATGCCTTTATACTATTTTTTGTGGGAATATGTTAAGGCTCATGTCTATAGCGACAAGCCTGCAACAGTTGACGCTCTGGAAGCCAATATTAAAAAATTTTTTCGTAACATACATATCAAACCTCTATTTTTTACCATCTCTATGATCTGTGCGTTCATACAGACAGACGGACATGGCTAAATGAACTCGAAAGCTGATTGATTGTTGATGCTGATTAAGAAAATATATACTAAAGGGTCGGAAAACGAACACGAACT
>JBAMBO010000793.1:0-44276 GCA_037044535.1 Lordiphosa magnipectinata
CCTGGGGGACTTCGGTCTTCTGGGGCCGCCCAGACTCACTGTATCGTATGCACTTTTTAGAGCGTACAGAGCGTATTGGAACATACCACGTTAAATAAAACCTGAGATATCAGAATACTCTTGTACCTTAACTGAGTAAGAAAATTAGTATTCTTCCAATCAATGGTTACACTGTTGCACATTTGATTAAATTCAAAAAATACGAAATTTTAGACTGTGTCAGCCAATTGGTACCAAAAATTGCCATTTTTCGAGTTAACTATATTAAGGACCAATCTAATGAAGTTGATATGTTGCAATTTAAGTTTAAGTTAAGTTTAAGCTTAATTTTTTTCCTGTGTAGCTTATTCCAATTCGTTACAGTTTTCAAGACAAAGTTGACAAACAGTACAAAATGAGGGAAAAACATGATGATTTTAAGACATTTTTGTAATTTTAAGTATAAAGATGTGACTTTTTTGTTGCCACGCCAAGAGCAACAACTTCCTCTAAGAAAGTTGAGTTGCAAATCCCAAACAGAAGCTGCAATAAAAAGAAAACGGCAGCTAATTAGATCAAACCCAGCGAAGGTTTATGTACTACCTTTCAGAATTTTTTGGTCTCGACTCGATCAACTTATTGGACATAAAACCTGTTTGAAAGAAAATCGTAGCTGACCCAATCAATTTTTCCGTTGCTCCGAGAAATTATTTAATTTAAATTTTAAGACATTTGGCGGTGTGAAGCACCGGTAGTGAATAGAAAACTTGCGACGCGACCGGAAACCGTGAATGCTGTTTTTTGGTCTAACTATCTTGCCACCATTTAAAAAGGGCTCAAACTTGTCTGCTGTACTTTTTCAATTTCTTGTGTGAACTTTTTCACTGTTAGTTCCGTGACAGTAATAAATCTGTGCAGCTTTACGCTTTTTATGCAAATCAATGAGATTTCAATAGACTTCCTCCCTTCCCCCCCCCTTGGCCTTTTATCAACTTATACTTACCCTGCAGCTGTCTATGCATTGTTGCCTTTTTCAAGTACATTTTCTTTTTGCAATTTGTAGTCATGGCAGAATAGAAAGCGCTCTTTATACGCTGTCGGGACGAACTGTTATTGGTTGCAATTAAATTTCACTCTCGATAACCCCCGTCTGACAATGAATCTGTATGACATATTTGACTTTTTAAATGAGTTTTGCTGTTTTCTGTGGCCTGTAACCGCATTTACTCACGCCTTCCCCACCGGCCCCCACAAGGCGAACAAGACGAGCTGTGTGCCAAGTGCTGATAAATAGCTCGTAACAACACGCCGCAGCCATTTTCTCAATTCAATTCTGAGGAGAAGGCGCTGAGAAAGTGGGGAGCGTTGCCAGGCGCCGTAATGTTGTCAATATGCGTTTGATGCCAACAACTGAACCAATGTCTGACACAATGGGGCTATATTATGGACAAAGTGTATACATTTGGTACACTTCGGGGAAAAGTCACTAAAAGAGAAAAGCAGCCATCAGAACTCCATTTTTGTATATTGGCGCTGTCCTTCTGCCCAAAGCTGATGCTGATTGATGATCGAAAAATTTGATGCGGCTGCCATAAACAACAAAATTGCACAAAACTGATAATAGAACATAATTGATAGACCCAGCAAATAAGCAAACAAAGAGAATTTGCGTGAAAGCAAGAAACCATTAAAATATTGTCCTTAGCGGACACAGCGAACACATTCCAAGCATTTCTCTAAGCCATCGAAATGTTTTGCTAGCAATCAGAGAATGTGGTTGTTGTCAATTATTGCTCTAATGGCTTAAGCCAAAGCACATTTCACGTGGGAACAATTGAGAGCTTAACTCTTTTTGTTGTCACATAAAAATGCAGCGGAAATCAAACAATGCGACTTAAAAACAATCACAGCATCAATCACATAAAAATGGAGAGCATAAACCCGCTTTAGTTTGTAAGCAAATTATAGTTTAACTCCTTAGTGAAAGTAAGTTGTTGATACTACTTTTTAGAGGGGGTGACTTTATGCCATAAAAAGCATCAATTGTTTGTTCCATTGTCTAGTGAATAAAACAAACTTATAAATTTGCATTTATGTGCATTCTTTACAAAAGTTTGGATAGAATAACAATCACCTCTGCAAGGAAATAATACTCCCATCTAAAATGGCAAGCTATAGAGGGAAAAATTGTCTTTAAGGTTTCGAAGTAAAGTTTTAAATTTTCCTCTGATAATTCAAAAACAATTTCTAAAAGAACAATTTTCTTTTCAGTAGATTCTGCTTCATTTAAGCAGCTAATGGCTGAGTTTACTTCTCGATTTACTTTATTGCTGAAATTGTCGGGATCATTTTGAAGTAGAATGTTTATTCTTTTCTCGAAATAAGTGAGCGCATTTTGCTGTTTCTGTCTCTGTCAGCATCGATCAAGTCAATCAAATCAGCTTCTTCCAAATCTTTAAACCCAATATCGTTTGCGCTAAGCTTAATGTGTTTCGTCAGAAAGAGAATCCACTTCAGACTCATTAGACTTTATGCATTCTGGCCATATTTCTCTCTAAGCATGGTTGTGGTTGACTTTGATTGTTTCCATGATTCGCTAATCTTGTGCACGGCACAAGTCTAAAATTGTTTTAACGAGATTCATTATCGCTTTGCTGAATAAGTTAACGAGAATTTCTGCGTAAATTATAATCCCCTGCAGCATTTCCACTAAAAAGCAAAGTGTAGTCGTTCTTTAGAAACCCTTACATTCAGATGCTGACTTTCAAGATTTTAAAATGCAATAATTTATACGGAAATCTCTAGAGACTTCCAGGACACAGCTTAATAAGCCTATAAGTGTGCGTTTCGCATTTGTGTTTCGTACTTTGCAGGTTATTCAGCCTAAATGTTGAGGTAGATTGTGGTGTGAGGGCCTTTCTTTAAATCAGCGATGGTCACCAGTACCACCTGGGGGGGCGAAAACATTTCGCTGAGGCCAAAGAAGTAAACAGGCCTTTAGTCGCTGCGGTCAGGTCAGAGCCGTCCAGCCATAGCTACCAGGAGCCGAAGTCAGTCGTATTTTTACGCAATCGCGAGCCGAACTCATGATTGTGTGAATCGGTGAACAATGAATTGCAAGTAAAGCAGCTTTCGAAATCTTTATTGGAGTCGATAGAACGATCTATATAATTTAATGTTTAAAGATGATTAAATGGTACATACGCTGGGTCCAATTTTGGCATACTCTCTCCAACATTTCGGTCGGTATGTAACGAATATATTCTTCAATATTGGCTTCCAGTGCGTCAACTGTTGCGGGCTTATCTCTTTAGACATGAGCCTTAACATAGCCCCACAAAAAATAGTCTAAAGGTGTTATATCGTAGGATCTAGGCCCCAAACGTAAAAGAAACTGTTCACCGAACTCGCCTCTCAATTGAACCATTGTTTCGCGTGCTGTATGGTATGTGGCACCGTCTTGTTGAAACCACATGTGAGCCAAGACCAGCGGCAAAAAACGTTTGTAATCATCGCACGGTAGCGCTCTCCATTCACAGTACCGTTCCTACCTTCGTCAATGATGCCACCGGCCCACAACCGCACCAAATGCTGCATTTTCAGGGCGAATCGGCAGCTCTTGAACTGCCTCTGGTTGCTCGTTAGACCAAATTCCGCAATTCTGTTCGTACCCATTGAGTCAAAAATGAGCTTCGTCACTGAAAACAGTTTTTGAAATTTTCAATTTCTTACAGAGCACGAATTTTGATAATAAAGTTTGATGATTTGGAAGCGCTGTGCGGTTGTAAGTCGATTCATGGTTAAATTATACATCAAGCTGAACATGTTTGACAGTAACATGTGACACGAAAACAGCTGAGCTGCCAAAAACAGTGTGACCAAAAAGAAAAGTTACTAAAAAATCACCCATTTAAAACGGCCGTAGTATTGAGAGAGCTCTCTTGCTTACCAACACAAGCCGACTCTTGTGTCCTCTTCTCAGCAAGCCATGTTCGGAGCGCTCCAAATTATGTGTCTGAAAAGAGCCGAGCTTAAGAGCGTTTTTGAGAGTTTTCAGAGCACATTCAGTGCTTATAAAAAACACTTATGTCTGAGCATTTTCGGAGTTGCACTCTAATATGCGTTTGAAAACAGCCGTTCAGGAGGCGATTCAGTAGCCCTTCAAGTGCCTAGAAAAGCCACTTTTATGTGTCTTTTATAAGGTTTTTATATGCTTCATTGGGAGGGTGAAAGCACATATATCTGTGTCAGAAAAGAGTCAGATTAGACTCAGAAGACTTTCACATTAGGTGCGACCGTTTTTATAGAAAAAAAATCGCTCATTCCGGACTCTTTTTTGTGCACATTATGACGGTGAATGCTCATAAAAATGTGTCAGAAAACGCACATTTTGCTTGCTGGGTCCTTTTGGCCGGCACTGGGTCAGATCGAAGCTGGTTCATACAGCATCAATAAACTCGCTCTCGTTGACCAACGCTGCGTTAAGTCTACAGCTTTTTAATATCGGTGATTCTGTTCGGAAGTAATAGGAAAATATCAAAGCTCACCTTTTGCAAAAGTAAAATAAAAAGTTTTTAATTTTAAAAATAAAAACAAGTAAGAAAGTTGGTCAAGCCCGTCTATAATATACTCTGTACCCCCCAAAATTTGTATATATCAGATCAATATAAGTTAGAAGCCACTCCGTGTGGAAAATAAGCCATAAGGTGTGTAAAATGCTGCCCATCGCCGTTGCGGCCGGTGCTACCCATCATAATTGTTTGTTTTCCTTTTAACTCGACTATCGTTCATCCGATCTTCACCATTCCTTTGGCGGATCTATAAATAATACTGATTACTAAATATCATAGTAGGTACGAACCATCTATCTGCCAAACTGTGGGAGATATGACGATTTTTCCAACTTTTAAATATATTTTTAACCTAAGACAAGAGAAAGTGGGTAAGCAACCTACGCACACACAAATATAAATGTATTCGGCTTACATCAATATTCAATTGTATTTGCAGCTAGTTTCCATAAAATGTTCCCAAGTTTGTATTCATTATATGATAAAAATAATATTTTCCGCGAGTAATCCGTTCCACATCACGAAGCTGAATCAAACGCATATATGGTGCGAGTGACTAGCTCCACTTTTAGAAGCTGAATGTTTTATTAAGACATTGGTTTTTCCTTTTTATACATTTTTTTTCTACCCCCAAGCAAGCGCACTGACAATAGTTGTGCGCTACTTGGATTTCTAATTTATTGATAACAGATGTAGCCCTTTTTTATAGGGTTTTTAGGTTCTAGCCTATTTTAATGCACCTCGCACTTGAGTCCCAAACGCAGGTAACGCAGATCTCAAATTGCGCTGTTCAAATATCTTTGAACAGTTGCCCTGCAGACGATATTGTGTACAGATCCTAAGACGTTTCTTTAATGAGCATTTAAAAGAATATTTTATTGGATTGATTAGAAACTAAAAAGATTTATTTTTGCTGGATGGAATCTATTGGGAACTTAAAACGCTTATTTGCAGTTATGACAATATTGAAGTAACTGAGCGAATTGAATCGACTTCGTCTCCACTTTCAGATAAAGTATGTGCCAGATAAGCAGATCTCATTTAGTTGCACTAGAATGGAAATGGATGAAATTCTTTATACAGATCTGCCAAAGTAGTTACACTAAGAAAAAACTAGAACGAATAATTTGAGTACCAACTGCGTTCTTTTTTATACCCGTTACTCGTAAAGTAACCAGCTACTGGCGCCAGCTGTGAAGTAACTAGCCATGAAAAAGCAAATTCTCTAACTATTGCCGTTCGGATTCGGCGTTAAACTGTAGGTCCCTTTCTCTTGTGCGAAAAATTATAAGCACACACGCCAAGAGATTGAGAGAAGCTTGGCCCTGGCCCTCCTGGAGGTGCTGTTTGAGCCAATTTTACTTTTACTTTACTCGTAGAGTAAAAGGGTATACTTAAGTCGTGCAAATGTATGTAACAGCCAGAAGAAATCATCTCCGACCCTATAAAGTATATATATTCTTGATCAGCATCAACAGCCGAGTCGATATAGCCATGTCCGTCTGTCTGTATGAACACCTAGATCTCAGAGACTAGAAGAGCTAGAGCAACCAAATTTGAAATGTAGACTCCTATTGTCTGCACGCAGATCAAGTTTATTTCAAATTTTTGCCACGCCCACCCACGCCCCCACAATAAAAAAATGTTGAATAACTCCCACAATTTTTGAGATAACGATCTCAAATTCAAAACTTAGATTTATATTCGCAACATCTATAAGCCCTGAAAATTGCATCAATATCGGATGATAAATAGCCGAGTTAAAAAAATGTTGCTTACTTTTCGGCTGTCCCACCTCAGGCACACAGGAAGGTTATTAAACATGTGTTTCCATGAGTAACGGGTATATCGAAGTCGGTTAGAGCCGACTTTAACTTTCGCTCTCGTTAAGTATGGTTTCGACGAGACGTGTAGCTTATGGATGATAGTCGAGTGGGCTAAGCTGCCCGTCGTCTGTGTGTGTTTCAGTCTTCAAGGTACCGAGTTCAAGTCCCAGAAAAGTAGTAAGTTAAAAAAAAGGGTCCTTTGTGGCTATCTCAAAATCCATAACAGCTTTCAAAGAAGTTGTGGGTGGTGGTTGATGGTGGTGAATAGTTGGAGGTGTGGGGAGGATGCGTCGGTCGGGTCGGCTCTCAATCTTACGGTTATAAAATTCCGGTACTCAAAAAATGAAAAAATCAGTTCCAGTTCAAGTTCTGGATCTGAGTCTTAATCGGTTTTTTTTTAGCTATACGGTTCCGGTTCTGGTTGCGGTTTGATTCCTTGGTATAAGCAGTTCGGCACAGACAAAGTTAGCTTGTCATTTTCGGTTTTTTGTTTTTTGGGATCCCCAACGCATCACAAAAGATCGAGTGTTCTGAACCGAGCCCTTAGCATAGGGTGAGTCGAGCAATTTGTTTACAATCAATGAAAATTGGATAGGTTTGATAAGCATACCGAAACATATATGGAATGAAGGGTTCGTATCCTCACAGCAAAATATCTGCCCGACTCCAAAATACCCTGTACACACACACACACGCACGCCCTAGCTGATAGCAGTAGGTGCAGCAAGGTTGCCGGTGTCGACAATACTTTACCGCCTGCTGCACAAGCAAAAATGTTCTTTCTTAAAATCTGTGGCTCTGCAAGTTTTTTGCGGAAAACATTTTACAAGTCTGTTACTAACTTGATCTGGGTATATATCTGGTATATATCTTATCGACTCTGAGACTAACACGATTACACATAGAGACACACAGACGGTCAACTGATCAAGTATATATATTAATTTATAGGGTTGAAAATGTTTCCTTCCCCTTGTTACATACATTTGCTCAACTTCATAATCCCCTTTTACCCATTTTTAATGGTTACAGGGTATAAAAACAGTTACAACTTAATGTTGCTGCTATGTTCTCATCAAACTTTGTCGTTCAACCTTCATCTTGATGGCTGGCATTGCGAAGATTGTGGGTGGCGATAAATATTTGGTGACTGCGGTGGGTGGCCTGAAGACCATTCAAAATAAGGAAAATGTATATTGATTTCAAATACGAACGTTCCTTTAAGCAACCGAAGCCAACACGCCAAAATGTTGTTCACTGAGTTGAAAGAAAGGAGGATATATCACATAGATTTTCAGAAATATTTTTGTAGTTTTCATTGTGCTTACTCTTGTGTAAAGTGTGCACATAAAATTATTCACTAATTCAGTCCATCAAAAGCATTTCACTAAATTTAGAGCCAGCAACTTTCTTGGAGACATTTAGATATGTATTTTCTTCCCAAGGACAATGCTGCGTTGCACTACATTTAATTGGAAGTAATGAAGAGCTTAAGTTCATTATCAGGAACTTACCCACATGCAACTTAAGCTTAGTCAATTCTGGGAATATTATTTTGTTCCAAAAGATTAGTGGATTCCAACTAAATGAACTAATTACCAATTCAACGGGTTATTTAGATAGAAAAATGGTGTGTGAAGTGCCGCACCTCAAAGTTTTCCTGGCAAAGTTCAGATTAGAATGCGGTTTGGTATACTCAGTATAAAAGAGACGGAAAGTTAAAGGAAACAGAATTGACGCAGTTGTGACAGGCACAATACAGCAGCTCAGCAACTGCCGCTAGGCCATCTGTCCAGGCATCCGGTAGATAGGAAGGTAGGCAGGCAGGCAGCCTACTTCGTTGCATTTGCTGGCGTTTGGTAGCCGTGAGATAAAGATAAACTGTAGCGTTGTTGTTATTTAAATGCCAGGGGACAGATGGGGGGAGTGGGTGAGTGGAACTATATACCTATAGTAAATGAAGTGGTGCGCGCTTGAAAATGTTTCCGTCTGCAATGCCGCAGCACTTTGTAATGTGAAATTAATTTTAATTAAAAATATTTTTGCGCGTTTAAATGAGGTACCGGCTGCAACTTCAGGTAGCACGAATTTACTAGAACTTCACTGTGTTCGCTGCTCCACCGATAGACTGGTTGACAAATGATTACGTGCTGTTCCTTAGCTATTTTTTTGTTGTTGTTGTTGTAATCAACACTTGTCGTAGTCATTTAGTTAGTCAGTCACTCAACTCTGCCATTGCAATTACACAATGGCCAACGTAACGAAAGGCGTGGCTGGCCCGGCTTGGCCACTGGAGGTCAATGAGCTGCGGGACAACTTTTTTGCTAGTTTCTGCCGTTTTCCGGCTCTGGTAACCTTTCGGTCAATTTGCTTGTGGCATTCAAATTTGTTGCAATCATTCGCTTTAGGCGGTCGCTCCTAGCTCCATTCCGCTCAGCTGGCATAATTATGCCTGTTGAAGCCATTCAATACTCAGAAGACAAGGGACCCATATGGAGGGGGCACGTACTTGAGGCTCAATTACAATTAGAGGACGCGAATTTGGTGCGGTGTACAAGTAGTTGAATCAATTAATATGAGAAATGAGCTCCAATTAGCGACTGATTAATTAAAGTCAATTGGATTGCGCAGGAGTTACGGGTAATGGATCCCCCCATCCCCTCCTACATTAAATTACAGAAAAATCTTGCACAATGCAAGGATGGCGCTTGGTCTAACAAGTAGCTGGACAGTCTCTCGGCGTGCAATGGAAGGGATATAGAATTTCTTAGCTGGCGCAAAGGGAAGAATGACCTGAGGGTACGATTTTTAAAAAATAAAGATTACAGCTTAAAACGAATCTTAAATTTGCAGTAATAAAATTGTATCAACGTTTTCATCCGTCTGAATTTAAGCGATGGCCTGGGTAATGTTGATACTTATTGGCAAAAACTTGGGATTTCAGAAAACCCCACCACAAAACGTCCAGAGGAGTCATATCCCAACATCGCGAGGGTCAATTTGAGTCAACTCTGCGAGAGATAAGCTTATCCTTAAATTGTTTAAGCTGTCTGGTTATAATCGGATAATTTGACGGAGATGACCTCACCAATGTCGTTTTCAAAAACGACGCCGTTGGCCCAAAGTCTACACCAAACGGTATCTTTGTTATGGGTGCATTGGTACTTGGTGAATATAAGAAAATTTTGCTAGTTTAGATGCAAATTGCGCCTCGTCACTAAAGTTAATTTTTCAATCGAAATTCTAATCTAAATAAAGTTACCAAAACATTATAAAGGCAAGAGAAAGTTTTGACTTGAGCTAACCTTGTTTGTGCCGAAATTTTTATACACTTGCAAATGTTGGTTTAAGAATGCTAGCACTAAAATCAACAATTTTTTCTAACTAAAACAGATTTTCCGTCAGGTAGGCCAAATTTCTGTTTGAAAGCAAAACAAATTAACAATCGTCGAGTTCAAGAACGATAAAACTAAAAACAAAAAAAAATTTCACTTAGACCCATTTTCCGACCATAAGTTATAGTCATCCCATCCGGGCGGTTCCGATTAATATGAAATTGCATTCATTTCCACATTTTTTCATATCAATTTTACTTCGACTAAGATCAAATTGATATGTTCGAAAATATTACTATGGTATTTTCAAACAAATCATTTAATATATTTTTAAGATTATCTAAATCTTTTAGACATATCAATTATGTAATATCAATATTATAGATCAGGCATGCCCAAAAGCAGCATACGGTAGAGCACTCACCAATACTCACAAAGAAAAGCACGAATACCAATAATGAAATTGTTTTTGGTCAGTTTCTAATTTTCTTGTGTTTAGAAAAGTTTTTTCTAAAATTTATTTTATAAATATATTTTTTAAAGTTCTTAAAAACTTTTTCTATTTATTAGAAAATTTTTCTAAATACCAGGGAAAATTTTCTGTTTGTTTATGAATGCTTTAAGTCCTATCTCTATAGGTTTAAGCATGAGACAGACCTTTGTCTTCAGAGATTGCCGAACGGGAAGAGTTATGCTTAGAGATTTTAGACACTAAAATCCGATGTTTTTAAATTTTTTACGTGATAGTCACGATGTCGTGAGCGTGAAAGCCTCACTAAACATTTAACCAACAGGGGGATAACCCTTACAAAGGGTATTATAATTTTGCCCAGAAGTTTGCAACGCATAGATATATTCAAATCCGACCCCATAAATTATATATCTTCTTGATCAGGGCGACGAGCTGAATCGATTTAGCTTTGTCCGTCCGTCTGTTTGCTTAGAAAGAAAAAAAAAGGTAAGGTTCATATTGATATCATATCTTACCGATCGAAAATAATATCACTTTTTATACCCAAGGCTCATTAGGCATTCAAGGCTATATTAAAATTGTCCACAACAATTTCGACAATTTCTGTCGAAAAAGAAAATCGGAACAGGCCTAATAATGATATGACTTCTATATCAATTAGAATTCGAAATTCGAAAAAACAGAAATCGATGACATGCTCATATTAGCTGTGACAGAGACAGACATTGGCAAAATTTTCAATTTTTTTTGGCATGAAGTCAATTTTTTCACATTTTTGTTGTTCAAAATTGTTTTAATTTATCGAATCTACATTCTTTACATTCATGCGAGCTCAGCCAGCGATAAATGTTATAGGTTTGAGTGAACAAAACTGACTCATAGAAAGTTGCAAAATTATTGGTTAATTTTATGTCATAAAAATCAAATCCCGAAAATGGAGAACATTCGGTTCGTAGAATAAGTGTTCTGTGTTAGTTTGTCAAAACCAGAAATGTGGTTTGTCTACTGTGTAATGTTTTCTTAACGTGTTGATGCAGAAAAATTTTACATGTGGTTTTGAGTTTCGTGGAATACTACTTACACCGCATGTGCTCTCATGCTGACTTTTATGTGGCATGTTATTTAGAGAAGTGTATTAAATCAAATGTTTAAAGTCCCATTTGCCCATTCTTGCCCCTTTTCCTACAAACTTCGTTTTACAGAACAGTTCCAAATTTAGTCGGCAAGTACTTTAAAATACGAGATAGTCGACAGGCGCGCTTGATTTGACACCACCGCCCATCTCCCACCGGATAGGAGCACAACTTTTGCGACATGTAAATTAAAAATAAGTCAAACTACCTACAAGATGGCCACGAACCGATGGAGATCAATTCACTCGCAGGAATTCTCACAGGCCGCAAGACTTGGTATCAACTATAACGACTATTGTAGAAGCTGTGAGCAACAGAAGTGAAAGTGAAAATAATTACTTTAAATTTCTTTTCATTTTCTCCATGACTTTCCGCAGGAATCATACAACTATTTAATATTTGAGCTCTGTGCACTAAAAAACTTGGGAACAGTTGGTGACAGTGAATACCACAAACATTTTTCCAAATAAATGTCATGTCACAAAATCGTCCAAAAGGTCTTGCCGACTAAATTTGGCACTGTTCTGTAAAACGAAGTTCTTAGGAAAAGGGGCAAGAATGGGCAAATTGGACTTTAAACATTTGATTTAATACACTTCTCTAAATAACATGCCACATAAAAGTCAGCATGAGAGCACATGCGGTGTAAGTAGTATTCCACGAAACTCAAAACCACATGTAAAATTTTTCTGCACCAACACGTTAAGAAAACATTACACAGTAGACAAACCACATTTCTGGTTGTGACAAACTAACACAGAACACTTATTCTACGAACCGAATGTTCTCCATTTTCGGGATTTGATTTTTCTGACATAAAATTAACCAATAATTTTGCAACTTTCTATGAGTCAGTTTCGTTCACTCAAACCTATAACATTTATCGCTGGCTGAGCTCGCATGAATGTAAAGAATGTAGATTTCATAAATTAAAACAATTTTGAACAACAAAAATGTGAAAAAATTGACTTCATGCCAAAAAAATTTGAAAATTTTGCCAATGTGCACTGTCTGTCTCTGTCACAGCTAATATGAGCATGTCATCGCTTTCTGTTTTTTCGATTTTCGAATTCTAATTGATATAGAAGTCATATCATTATCAGGCCTGTTCCGGTTTTCACTTTCGACAGAAATTGTCGAACTCGAATTAGTTAAATGTGCTGTTGCATAAAATTGATTTGGTTTATCAGATTAAAACGTCTTAACTTGAATCCGTCGTGTAAAGAGTAAGTTGAATCTGAAGGGAATATATATACTCTATGTGGTCGGAGATGCTTCCTTCCGTTACAAACATCTGGACAATTTTAATATAGCCTTGAAGAGGGTATAAAAAGTGATATTATATTGGATCGGAAAAGTATTTTTTTTGTACCCAATTGATATGATATCAATATGAACCTTACCTTTTTTTTTCTGTCTAAGCAAACAGACGGACGGACAAAGCTAAATCGATTCAGCTCGTCGCCCTGATCAAGAAGATATATAATTTATGGGGTCGGATTTGAATATATCTATGCGTTCCAAACTTCTTGGCAAAATTATAATACCCTTTGTAAGGGTTATCCTTGTTATCCTTGTTCACGACATCGTGACAATCACGTAAAAAAATTTAAAAACATCGGATTTTAGTGTCTTAAATCTCTAAGCATAACTCTTCCCGTTCGGCAATCTCTGAAGGACAAAGGTCTGTCTAATGCTTAAACCTATAGAGATAGGACTTAAAGCATTCATAAACAAACAGAAAAAAATTTGCCTAACTATTAAATTTTCCCTGGTATTTAGAAAAATTTTCTATTAAATAGAAAAAGTTTTTAAGAACTTTAAAAAATATGACATAAAAAAAATTTTAGAAAAAACTTTTCTAAACACAAGAAAATTAGAGATTTTTTTATAGTTTGGTCGTATGTATTCCCTCTAGGCTACAGGGCTTGTTGCTGGCAAAGTGTCCAAATTCTAACTTAAGCACTTCATTCTTTACTATGATTTTGTCACTGTGTATCGAGTGAGCTTAATAGTCATGTGGGCTAAGATGACGTCGTCCGTGTGTTTCAGTCTTCAAGGTGGCTGAGTCCCCAGACAACGTAATAAAAAAAATTTTTAAATTGTAACAAAATTTAGCCACAGCTTAGAGAAAGGGTTCCCCGAGAACCACCCACTCCCCTCCACTCTCCTAATTATGGTTAATATTTCTTTTTTTTTCTGGATTTACAAGCACGATCTTTATCCGTTCTAAAAGCAAGAACGGAGAGTTCTTAAAATTAGAAAATCGCATCTTTCATGGTATAAGGAAAAACGGACTTAGCCTTCGAAACGAAAATACACATTTTCGGTGCTTTCAAATCATTTAGCATAGAAATAATCATTGATTTAGGTGCTGTTCGTGCGTTACTCAAATGGAAAGTCGTATTTGAAATTTACAAACATTTTCTTTATTTTCAACGAATTTTGCAAATTGTTAAGGCATACAAAAAAAACAAGAATATTCAACGATTCTAAAACCTAACAGAATGGTTCGTTTGTTCCTAATGTAATGTACGTTACAATTTGTTCAACTACTTTAAAACCAGTAGAAAGGGCTAGGGCGGGGCACCTCCCTCCTTACCTTACAGCCTCTCTCCCCTCGCTGACAACAATTAGTCCATTATTTGAACAGTTATGACGCAAGGCGGGGGCTCGTACCTGAGGCTACGATGAGAAAGCTGCCGTTTGACGAACAGTTTGTTAAAATGGAGCAACTATTGTAGCTCTTCAGTCAGTACTGTAGTGCCTCGCAATATCTACATCAAAAGTTTTCACAATCGCGCATTTCAATGTTGCTTGCAATTTGTTAAATTATGTCGATTATTTTTACAGAATTTATCAATGGCACAGCCCTCCAGTCTCTGGTCAGCAGGTCATTTGCACTATGTCCTACTGTGTTCTGGATAGAACATCTTCCAGCTTCCCACTCCATTATACATCTCATTCCAAAGGGGACGCCCCAAAATAAATAATCAAAATTCAACAAAATACATTCAACGCAACGCAACTCTGCGATGCTATAGTTGGCGATTGTTGTTGTAGCACCCTTTCGTTCGAATTTGGTTGAGTGTTAAAATTTTATGTTTTTATTACACATGGCATCAGAGATAATCTTAAAACCAAAATACTTGGAATTTTTCCTTGAGCATTCGGGACTAGCAAATTGACTTAAACTCTTTCACACTTTTTGGGCCAAAACTTAATCTGGCCCTACTGCTTATGAGCTTCTTTATACGCACATACTGGTAGTTTACACACAAACACATTTACATTCCCTGATTGCCCAACAGCCTCTGGCTAAGTTTACCTGTGGGCGTGGTTTGGTCCAGAAGAACATTTGCCTCTGTCTCTGACTCTTTCGCACGCGTTATGGAAAAAGTCAAAGTTTTTGTTCAGTGCTTAGGTTGTTGTCATAAAAACTTTATCCCTGTCATTACAAACGCCTTAACAGCTAGATCAACATGCCGCAAGTGGCCGGGAACGCCCGCCTGCGTCTTCAACCCCCCCACCCCTTTTTTAGTGTGTTGTGTGAGCTTTTTTTTTGGGCTCCACAGCAAATGTAAAAAGCAAATACACACACACAGAGGGACGGCTCGCATTCAGTAGGTACTGCTGGCCTCCTGCTTAAACATTTATAAGGCAAATGCTCTATGCTTTTCAGTCGACCGACGCCTCCTACGGCTCTGCTGTTCATTCATTTCATTTCATTCATTTCGCTGGGCCATTCATTTTGTGCGTCTGCGTCTTTCGCTTCGCTTCACTTTTGTCCCGTCATGTGTTTTGGTACAAATCCAATTTCAGGCGCCTTTTTTTGCAGCTGCTGCTGCTGCTGCTGCGCCGCAGCACTGGAGTGGCACTTCAGTTTCAGTTTCATTTTTGTTGTCCTTCTTTCCTTCCTGCCTTGGCATAAATTATCATGGGTTAATGTTGATTCGGTAGCCTATGCAAACAATCAGCGACCAGAACTACAACAACAACAAAAGCCAAAGCTAAAGTCAATGAAAATGCCCCGATCCTTTTGATATATATATCGTAATTGCAACAGTATTGGGCTTCGGGCATGATTTGGTTGATTTAACTTTTTCGAATTTAATTATGCGAGTTAAAAGCATTTCTGCGAAAAAGTTTAAAACAAGAACTGCATCCCAAAACAGTTTGCCTCAAGTACATACACATGCATACGTAATTAAACCTTTTCTGGGAAATAATACCCTACGGGGTATTAAATTTCATTAATGTATAAATTTAAGTTTGAATGTTTGTATGATTGTTACTCAATCAAGGACTCGGATAAAATTTGGCACACAAATAGTTGGAAACCTAGAACAGGACATGGGCTTTTTATCTTTAATTTAAATGGGCCAAAAAACACAAAGTTCGCAAGCTTAGATTACTTTAAAGATTTGAAAGATGAAAGATGATTTGAATGAGTTTAGATTATGATGAAGACGAGTGAATTGATGAGTGGTCAAGATCAAACGGTCCACCGAAATCGAGAAGTTTCCAAAATTTTTTGAGTGTAGATCAGCGGTGGGCACGAAATTTGAGTATGGCAGCAGTCCAACAACCACAAAAGAGCAACCAGCCTTATTAGCACCTGTTGCGCCGACTGCATGTGCGCCCTACTGATGCCGTGCGCTAATTCGCCTAGATTTTGTTGTTGTACTTTGAAGTGAGGCCATTGCGAAGTCATTTCTAATCTCGTCTGGGTGACGCCAGCTGCCGAAAAATTAATCTCGAAGCAATTGGAGCAAGAATGAGCCCACCGCTAGTATAGATTTAATAGATAGCAATGGAATACCTGAAGCAGGAAAGCGAAATTGGCCACATTTTATGAGCTTAGACTATCTTGAAAATTTCATAGTTGGTAATTGTAGACGATTAAATAGTTAAGTACTCGGGACGGCTCGGTTCCTAAAAATGATTTCAAATATATTTTAACAGAGCTTATATTCAATTTCAAACTAGCCATGATCTAGTTTTAAACCAATCCAAAGTTCTATCTGCAAATTCTGAACCGAACCGTCAAAGAAAACGGTTCGGTTCATTTCATTGACGAGTTTTATACAATTTTGATACTTTTTCTAGCGTTTCTGCTGCTAGGTAAACAATTGAATCAAAACCGCTGTTCACTAAGCTAAGAAACCATGTTATAAACCGAACCAGTGGCTTACTTATTGCTCAAGCGCCAAAGGCACTACCACAGACTACTGCTCTTCAACATAACAAAATTCATAATAAATTACAATTATCCAGTTTGGCAATTGAGGATCAAACAGTGCCGAAGCGTGTAGTTTTGTGAGTAGGCGACTTAATCAAAGCTTATGGATTAGAATCTCCCCAGAGGATTTTATTGGTTATGAAATGGAATTTTATTAATCAGAGCCTTGATTTGATTTTCCGATACTGGTGCTAGGCTTAAACTACGTCACACTGTGACACTAGTGTGTGTAAAAGTTTATGACAAAAATATTCAGAAGTCAAAAGTGTATACATTGGCGTCACACAAGCTGTGCTTCACAGCACACGTTTCTTGTCATTGACACAAAACGTCACAAAAAATGAACAATTTGCGAGTTCGTAAGCTAGTTTCACAAACGCAAAAACCAGGAAAAGTAATTGTACGAATAATTCAGAAAAGAAAACAGAAAACAAGAAAGAAAGTCGGTCAAGTCCGACTACAATATAAACCCTTAATGCCGTCACTCGCATTTGCTCACAAGTTATACGCGTTATACGCTGTTATACGCACATCTCTAAGTTTCTCTCTCTCTCTCTCCGCCGAAGTTTACATAATTATATGCCAGGGTTCCCCAAGCAGAGAGCGCGAAAACGTGACTGTGTGATGCATAACTTCGGCAAGCATTCGGTGTGAATTGGCGAGTAAGTTCGTGCCCCAAGGGCTATCCGCTGGAGGAACTCTGATATATGCCATTGCAGCTCGAATAAGCTATGCATATAAATCTCTACGCTCGACTGATTGATTACACTGTGCAACACTAAAAAGTTGACAGATAGTATAGTAGATAGTATGATGGTAGTACAAAAACCTTCGCTGGGTTTGGCCTGGTTAACTGCCGTTTTCTGTTTATTGCATTTTGAAGTTTTCAGCTTCTGATTGGGATTCGCAACTCCATATCTTGTAAACTATTTGGAATTTCGCTTTGACGTCTTAGAAGAAGTTGTTGCTCTTGGCTAAGCTTACAAAACATTCTTAAGTAGCAACTCAAAAAAAGTAACATATTTATACTCAAAATTACAAAAATGTCTTAAAATCATCATGTTTTCCCCACATTTGGTAATGTTTTTTCAACTTTGTCTTGAAAACTGTAACGAATTTGACTAGCCTGGACTTAAATAAACAAACGATAGGAACATATCAACTTCATTCGATTGGTCCTTCGTATAGTTACGGGCTCTTAAGCATGTAGAACTGGAACCAAAACTCGAAAAATGGCAATTTTTGGTACCAATTAGCTGACACAGTTAAAAATTTCGAATGCTTTGTATTAAATCCAGAAAATAGTAAGAAAACATAGCTTAAAAACTGTAATTAAAAACAAAATTTTTTTTTTGTACTTTTTTACCGAAAATTTTCGATTTTTCGAGTTTTTATGACAGTTGTACGTGCTTGTGGGCCTATAACTATAAGAAAGAGTTACTAAATGAAGTTGGTTCGTTCTTACGGTTTGTTTATTTTGGTCTAAGCTACAACTTTGTACTGAATCGGGTTTCAAGATAAAGCTGAAAAACTGCAGAAAAGTGGTCAAAACTTGGCTTTTTTTGGACAACTTTTGTAATTTTGAGTTTGAAGATGTAATTTTTTGGATTTGCTACAAAGAAATGTTTTGTAGGTCAAACCAAGAGCAAAAATTTTGTTGATGATTTAAAAGCAAAATTCAAAATACTTTTCGAGAAATGGAATTGTGAGTCCTACTCTGAAACTGAAAAGTTCAAAGTGAAATAAAAAGAAAACGGCAGCTAATCAGACTAAACCCAGACAGGGTTTTTATACTACCATCATACCCTTTCAGAATTTTTGGGTCTCGACGCTATCAACTTTTTTTGAGTTCAAAAATGTGTCACATTTCGCATAGATCTTTGTTAAGTTATGTAAGCTCGCACAATAAATTCAAAATTTGGTCCGCGAAGTCGGTTAAGTGACTTAACAGTGACTTAGTTGCGACTTAGCAGTGACTTAACAGTCACTTAACAGTTACCCTATAGTGAATTAACAGTGACTTGACAGTGACTTAACAGTGAATTGTGATTAAAATTCACAATTTAAACACTTATCCCGATATCGTCGTGCATCTAGGACATATAGCGCTAAAGTCATCCAATTTTCCCCGTTAAGAATACCGAGATGCTGGAATCGTATCTCCTTTAAAATGGGTCAATTACCTAATTTTTTTTGTTTTCTGTTCTGTACGGCTAGTTAAGATTTAGTGTTTCCGTTCTGGCTTGGAATACTTTACTTATATTATATTATACACAAAGTAGTTGACCTGCGCCAGGTTATGAGACAAATTCTTACAGCTTAACCTTCCAGCAGATTGAGACGATTTTTGAATAAACTGCGTCCGTTCATTTTCCCAGGTTAAACTTAATATTTGATCAAACGATTCACTCCAGGAAGTACCATTTTCTAAATTTATTTCAACGCCACACGCGTTTCCGATAGAGATCCAGTTCTTAAAAAAAACTAAGACCTTTCATTGAGAGAGGAGTGTGGCAATAATTTTGGGTAGTCTAAAATCTGGCATTTGCATAATTTTGGAGATATATAAAAGGTGACGCCTTAGAGTGTACGTGAATAGTGTTGGAACCCCGGTTTCTATTGCCGTTACTGTTGCTGGGAAAACTTTATATTTGCAGCTCGGTTCTTGGATCTCGTTTTTACGTAGCAAGCTTTTCCAGGACGAGTTTACCGCCGTTTAAGATTCCTTTAATTTTCCAATAACATGTGTGGTAAAGCTCATGTTTGGTGTTAATGTAACACCCAAGCATTTATAGGACGTAACCTTTTTTAGCTAGATTCCATTAAAAGTGCACTTTTCTGCGTTCGTGTAACTGCCTTTGGATTTCCGTACCACCACAACTTTCGATTTTGCTATATTTATTTGCAAATTCCATAACTGACATTAGTTGAACAGAACATCAATCATTTACTGTAAGCCGTGAGGTGAGTTGGAAAGAATGGACATATATTTGGCATACAACAGAGTTTTGATGCATTTGTTGTCCATAATGATGCCTCCAGCTAGAATTTCTGAAATAAAATAAAGTAATCAATAAAGAGGGAAAACAGCAGCGGGCTGAGAATACATCCCTGCTTGACACCAGTATTGGTCTCAATCCCCTTTTGAAAGTTTAGTTCCGTCGCAGACCGCGGCAACGTTATCCGTACCTTTTGTTATCCGTATACAAAAGGTGTACGAAATTCAGTAACTTCGTAGACATCCACAAATTGCTCAGTTTATAAAAAATACTTCTTCGACATACTGTGTCAAAAGCAGCTTGAAACACAATGAAGATGATGTAAAGTTTTTTTTTATTTGGTGGAGTGATCTAGCAATTGAGGTTAATATAAATGAGTTGTTGTGGAATAACCTTTCCTAAAACCACACTGGTATTCGCTGAATATATTGTTGCGATCAACGCAACACGAGATTCTCCGGTGATGCGCTCCAGTGAAGATTTTCATACACCCTATAAATTGCTGGAATCCTTTCGTCATTTAATTTTTTGTGCCAACGTTTTTTCCTATTTTCAAAACAAGCTGCGAAGTCCTCTTCCGGTATAGCCTTTAATTCCTTCTTCGTTTCGGTTTGTATTCCGAAGTTAGCTTTCCCCTATTTTAGGGTTTATGCAAAGACTCTACATATATAGATACCGCATCTTATACAAACTTCTTTATTATTTTTTTTGGGGTCAGCTCCTAAGAACAATCGGTTTTTCTTTGACATGCGTCATCTATAATATCTATAGATCTTTGCTAAATATCAACACCCATCTATTCAAATGCATAGCTAAATTTCAAAGGCAGAAGCGAGAAGCAAAAATTGGGATCCAATGTCAGCTCCCAAGAAAATCGATTTTTGTTTCCATGCGTCATCTATAATATCTATAAATCTTTGGATGTATGTTTTAACGACCTTTATGTTAATTAAAACCTTCAAATCTTTTTGCCGGCTCTAGTATCTAGTCAATGGTATCTCTACCATATCATCAGCGGTCTGGCTCGTTGTGTCTGGATTTTGCTGTTGAATCGCATTGGAGTTCCCAAGCGATTATGGCATCTCAGGCATGAGGAGGGAGTTGTTTTCTGATTGTGGTACCAGGTGAAGACCGCTGATGATATGGTAGAGATACCATTGAAACAGCTGTTCGGTCAACTAACCTCCTTTGTGGTGTGGTGTGTCCCTGTTTTAAAGTTATGTACCAACATAGCGAGACCTAGAGCCGGCAAAAAGATTTGAAGGTATAAATCTTTGGTTTAAGTCAGTGTATCTGCTCAAAATTTCACTTGTGTTTTTGATCTGCTGGTGTAATGGTCCAAAATACTTAATTTTCTTTCTTCTTTAGGGAGTATTTTATAGTAAAGTTTTGACTTCAAAAACTCATGTAAATCTACAAAAAAGTCGAGAGCTGTGCGTTCATTTTTGCTCTAGTCTGTTTTTGTGCGCCTCGCGTACTTGCAGGTACCTGGACTCAAAATGCACTGTTCAAATATCTTTAAGCAGCTTTATTGTCTTTCCCAATCACATAAATACATAAGTTGTCGTTCATTAGGTAGGTAGGTAGTTCCGGCTGGCCCTTTGTAGGGACCACACATAGACCTTACGGTCCTTAGTGAGGCCGGGTGGCTTTTTCTGGGTACCATTAGAAATCCAAGAGGATGTTTGACGTTTTGGCAAATGCCAATAGTTGTTTGGGAGATCTCCTTGCCGCCTCTTCAAGAGAGGTGAGACTTGGGGAGTGCAGATGTCTTAGTCTCGTCTTAGCGATCGCTGGGCAGCTGCAGATGAGGTATTCCAGAGTTTCAACGACTCCAGGTTCCTTACATTTCCTGCAGATGTCCGTTGTCGTGATGCCTAGCTTTTTCACGTGAGCAGCTGCTAGGCAGTGATCAGTTAGAATGCCTATAAGCAGTCTACAGTCTCTTCTTTGGAGCTGTAGCATATAGTGCGTGAGTTTTTTGTCTCTTGTCTTGCACATGATTTTTGAGATTCTGCAGCCGGTTGTGTTCTTCCACTTTTCCTCTGCTTCTTTCTCCGCTATCTCCTCCATTTTGCTGTGTGTAGCGTCTGTACGGAGATAGATATGTTTAGTGTTGCTTCTTGGCTTAGTGCGGTTCCGGCTTTTGCAAGACTGCCAGCCATTTCGTTTCCATCAATGCCCCGGTGGCTGGGAATCCAGTAGATTTGCACCTTTCTAGAGATGCTGAGGGAATCTATTGCCTCCCTGCTTGCCAGAACATTTTTGGAGTTAATGATGTGTCTCTGCATTGCTTTGATTGCCGCTTGGCTGTCAACGTATATGTTTATTTGGTTGTTTGGTGCGTATTGTTCTGCCAATTCCACTGCTTTCCTTATTGCGAAGACCTCCGCCTGGAATATGGTGCAGTGGTCTGGCAGTTTATAGGAGAGCCTCAATTCCATCCATCTTGGAGCCGTCTGTAAATAGGTGCATTGTTTCCTGGGCCAGTCCTGTACGCCAGTCTTCTGGTCCCAGTAATGCTGATGCACCTGTGAAGTTGGTTTTTTGGGATCATGTAGTCCGTGCTACTGTTGATCACTCTACCCACCGTGCTGTGTCCATAGCTTTGTAGCGCCATGGTGCCTGCCGCACAAAGACGTTGGGCCGTCTTTTGTGCAAGGAGGCGTGCTTGGATGTCCAGGGGGTTGACTCCTAGGATGTGTTCGAGTGCTTTTGTTGGAGTGGACCTCAGCGCCCTGCCGCTGGGCCTTTTCCATCAGCTTTAGATATGTGGACTTCTCCGTGGCTTGCCATCATACCAATATGCCATGTAGTAGTATAGGTCGTATTATTGAGATGAAGAGCCAGTGCGTTAGACTTGGTGATAGGCCCCAAGTGCTGCTTAGCATCTTCTGGGATGCATATAGCGCATTGGTTGCCTTTTTCACCCTTTCCTTCACATTGAGTCTCCATGACAGTTTACTGTCGATTACTACTCCAAGGTATTTTACATTGTTCTTTGGCGTTAGCTGTATTCCATTTATCGTAGGTGGAGTCCATTGCGTTACCTTGTATCTCTTGGTGAAGAGAATCAGGTCCGTCTTCTCCGCATTGATACTGAGTCCGGCTTCAGTGGCCCACTTTAGTATCTCTTTGAGAGTAGAGTCCATGATTGAGCTAAGAGTCGATGGACATTTCCCCATGATAATTATGCTTATGTCGTCAGCATAAGCGGTTATCTTGGCTGCTTTCCTGCGGAATTTTCGTAATAGTTCGATGACCACAAGGTTCCATAGAAGGGGTGACAGGACTCCGCCCTGAGGCGTTCCTCCATGTGCCTCTTTCGTCATGGTTGTGGTACCCCACTCGGCTTGTACTCTTCTGCAGCTCAGCAGGTTGTATATCCAGGAGTACAATGTCTTGTGTATTGCTAGTGCCCTTAGGCTTCGCATTATCGCTTCTGTGGTGACGTTGTTAAATGCACCAGATATATCTAGGAATGCTCCCAGGGCAAATTCCTGATGGTACAGTGCCTTCTCGATGGTGGCTACTAGGGAGTGTAGCGCCGTTTCCACCGATTTCCCTTTCGTGTACGCGTGCTGATTGATAAGTTGTCGTTCATTAAAATCCATTAATAAATTGAATTTTTTCTTTGAAGAGCCGCGCATTGTGGTCTACATTTGTCATAAATTTAAATGCTTCTTGCTCATTAAGTGCACTAAGTGGCTAGTCGACTATTCAACATCGCTCTATTCCAGTTGGTCACCACAAGAAAGTGTGGGTCAGTATCGCGATGAGAATACCTAGTTAAACTGTCTCATTTCGGGTTCACTTAAATTTAATTTCATTAACTAATTGCCACCAAAATGTCCTCAACATTGTGTGTACATTGATTTCAAAAGTAGATCAAGATTTGTTTGCCTCCACCTTGTTTGAAGAGGAAACGGAAGTCCGAATAGCGGTGAGCAGCAGTGCCTCTCCCCTCTCTCCGCATCCGCCTTCACCCAGTCTCACAGAGTCAGACAGAGAGACAACACAACTGAGCTAGCCTCGGGGACTGTTGGACAATGTAGGCGTAGCCGCAAATACAATTCCGCACAAATTGTGTATGGGTATTGGCTTTGGTTTTTGGCTTCTGGTTTTGTCGAGCAACTTGCGCAATTTGCAGTTGACTTTACCTCCGGTCTCCACTCGATTTGTCTGTCAGTCATTCAATAAACTCACTTGGCGACATCAACAAACACTTGGGCTTTGGCTGGCATTGTTAGCAGGCGAGCCTGTGTCTGTGTGAGTGTGTAAAGGGGCGTGGTAAAGTGCAGTCTAGACCAAACAGTTGCAAGCCGCAATCGGAGAAAAGGTCAACAGCCGTTCGGTATTAGAGTAAAATCAAGCAAAGGGGAAGGCGTTCAATTTGCCTTTAAAAATAAAAAGAGCACCTTAAATGTCTATCTAAAGTGCTTCAGAGATCAAATCAGAAGTTTTTGTTTGGGGGCACAAGTTTTGATTAAGTTTCAAGTCGAGGGCATTTGTCACAAAAATGGTTAACTGAAGTATAATTTGAGTGGTTTTTTAAATATTTTTTGACATGATATACTCACATGATATGTGTGTGTGTGTGACCCCCAGACTCGCCCTTGCAGGGGAATGTGCTGCCTGCGGGTGACTTGGCCTTTTTTGTAGCATACTTATTTGGGCGGGCCATAATTCAATGCAGCTTTTATACACACACACACACACACATACAGAGAGAGCTGCTACTCTTGAAAATGGGGCCAAGTTGCCTTGTTTTTGCATTTATTTTTACATTTTTTTTTTGGCTCAATAAACTCTTGCGAAAATGTTCGCTTTGTAATTTATTTAATAGACTGAATGACTAAATGAATGAATGAGAGAATGAAAGAGGGTCTGCCACTTATACACACATTTGCATTGCACATTTTTAGCAGCAGCTACACACACACACACCCTCAATTGGGGTCAGCTGAGGCTCCAGCTTTTTTAATAAGCTTGACGCCAGTCGGCACGCGGGGTCAGGCCAGGTTATGCCACTTGACATGGTTGCACTGGTTGCATACACACACACACACACACCCTCAGTCAGCAGTCCAACGACTTCCTCTTCCTCTACGCCGGCCACAAATTAGCATACAATTGGATAACCACAAATTTAAGTGTTTTTTTTAAGTCATTCGATCACCAACTGGTATATCCATGAGCATTGAAGTGTGCCAAAGACATCTGCACCTCATTTACATAGACATTGCATAAAAAAACCGCCATTAAAATAACTTTTCAACTCACCTCACCTTCCCCCGCGGGGGCAGCCTGATAACTTTTCAAATTTAGCCGCTCGGAAAAATGATACCGAAAAGTATGCTAAGTATTTTGGCGGGTTTGTTGCCAGGCCAGGCAACTGACAGCTTCCTCCTGATTTCATCCCCACCCACATTCCCCCTTTAGTTCAATTTCAATTAAAGTTGAAAACTTCATGTCCAACAATTTGTCAACAATTTCAACTAGTTAATAAAGTTT
The DNA here is from genome assembly GCA_037044535.1 of Lordiphosa magnipectinata. Classification (NCBI taxonomy): domain Eukaryota; kingdom Metazoa; phylum Arthropoda; class Insecta; order Diptera; family Drosophilidae; genus Lordiphosa; species Lordiphosa magnipectinata. Next base: position 25,072 of record JBAMBO010000793.1, read on the forward strand.
AGCATTTTAATTGATTTCACACCCAAAACACTCACGCGCCCTCCCATCTCTCATCCCACATTCCGCGCTGCCCACGCTTTCGCTGTCTTTTATCTCTAATCATGTTTGATGTGTGTTCTCTTTTGCATGTTACTTGGCCTTCTTCTCGACGAACAGCAAAAAAAAAAAAAAAAAAAAAAAGAAAAGAATAAAAAAAAAATACTAAGCAAACGAAAATGGACACCAAACTGGATGCGCGAGGCCAATTTCCGGCCTCGTTTCCGGAAACGTTTAAGAACTTCTTTGAAATGATGAACGAAGATGAGGATCATGTTGAGCTTATTGCCAATTTACTGGAGGATAAGGTACAGGCGCTATGAATTAGATAGATGCACCAAAGAAACCAATAAACTAATATGCACAAAAAAAGAAAGAGACACTATGCTCGGCGTCTCGAGAAAAGACGAGTAATTTATGGGCCGATTCATCATCTGTTATTTATGCCTTTATGTGAAATCGGCCCAAGTAGTATAATTTGAAATATTAATATATTTTTTCACATCTTTATAATGTCTTTTTATTTATCTGGTCAGTTTTGATGGTAAATCGTTTATTTAAAGACCCTCTATATATAAACCACAATATACATCTTCAAAGTTTTGAAGCTATTTCTTATCGTTAAGTTACTTTAAAATTTTTTCTAAACAGCTTTTATTTTTGCTTAAAGCAATTCTACATAGCTGATTCAGAAGGTTATTCCTTATCTTTCTTCTAAAGCTTATATTGTTTCTCTATGTTCTGGATTTTTTCTTACAAAAGGTGCCACAGAATTTGAGGAGATTTTATTTTGTTATTCAAAAGTTTAATAAGAATGTTTGTGTCAATCCAAACTTTATCGAAACACAAAGCTAAGCAACGCAGTACAAAAAATGCCACAATGTAGCGAAGTTTTTGTGGCAAGCGACTTCAAATGCACTTGTATAGCCCTAACTTTCCAAAGATTTCGGCCATTTTGTCACTCAATTACTACAAATCGTAGAACCACTTCCAGCCTTCCAGCAACGCCGAAGTGTCTCTGGCCACTCATCGATCGTAGTGCGCACCGCATGCATTGAGAAATTGTCCACTGCTCAAGGACAAGGGTGCGCTTCAAAGACTCATTATTTGGTTGTCGAGTAGAGCAAGCCATAGCCTCGAGAATGGACCACAGTTTGTAGTCCAATGGATTCAGTTCTGGCCTACCAGCAGGCCAATCATCCGTAGAAATGATATTTGGTACATGGTTTTTTAGCAGAGCTCGCAAATAACAGTTGACCGTCTTTCGTTGTCCAAAAATAACTGTTATTTACGGACCCTTTGAGCAAAGTGAACCGTTCACAGCATCTCATGAATAAATCGGTCTGTGCTGAACAAACAACCAATTTGTTCGTTTCCCTTTTGCTCTGCTTTTACACCGACCGCTTTGTCGCGAGCGAGGAAAATAAAAGTCTTTTGCGATTGTATGCGTGTATGTGCGAGTGAGTCACACTTGCCTTGTTCACGCCCACCCGCCATCTAGGCGACGCGCGCTTGTTAGATAAGACAGGTCAAAAGATCCTTAAAAAAAGAAAAAACAAAGAATAAAACAGAACCGTTTACCCTAAGCCTTTCATTTTTTTTGCTCATCTGCTGACTCTTATTGTGCGAGCGCTTAGTCGGATCGCTCTCTATAAGTTGTTATTGAAAGAGCATATCAAGAATATCTCAACCAGTGCCAGTCAAATGGAGAGGACAAAAAAGTGTACTTGTGTTGGTAAGCGAGAGAGCTCTCTCCAGACTACAGCCGTTTTACTTGCAATTCAGTGTTCACCGATTCACACAATCGTGAGTTTGGCTCACGTTTGCGTAAAAACACGACTGACTTCGGCTCTTGGTAGCTATGGCTGGCCGGTTCTGAGCTCAACTGAGAACAGACAACTGAAAACAAAAACGAAGAGAATCGAAGCGTTTTGCTCTGAGAGAGAGAGCAAGCGTGCATGATTTTTTCGGTTATGTTAGTGCGGAGACTGCAAAGGGAAAAACGGTCAACTGTTATTTGTCAGCTCTGCTGCAGCTTTGTCGGCTTGTTTGCAAATAATGTCGTGTTGAGAGGCTACACAACCTTTTCGAAAACGTCGGATTGATACACTTTCGCCAAATTTTTGACTCCTTTTTCACAAAAATGGAGGTTGGTGAACCCATCAGAGGCGATTCTTTACCAAAGCATCACATAAGCCGGCTGGTGACCTCTCTGAACTCTCGGAATGAGCTCGGACGCTTGTTTTGATGACACAGCATACACTCTGTCGTTCTGTTTGTATGGTGAAAATTTTCTCGTCAGTAAACAGAATTCGTCTGTGGGCATTGTTCGCGCACTGACGACGCAATGGTTTCGATTTAGTCTTGCGTTTTTGTTTCAATGCTGTTGTAAGCAAGTGGCTGGTGGGTCTCTTGTATGCGCTGAGTCCCAATTCACGATTTATGATGCGCGACATGCTGTTCTTAATGAAATTCTTCTTATGAGACATGATAGCGATCTTTCGATCTTTCACGGCTTTGTTTCGCGCTGTATTTTATTCCATCAGTATCTTCAAGTAACTTCACTGTATGATACACAAAGTTTTTGGGTGATTTCCAGTGAGCGCAACATCCAAAAGATTTCACCTTTTTTGTAGCAGCATTTATGCAGTTCAATTGCGACAATCCATGATTGCAAACAACTGACGCCAAAAACTTTTGATGCAGTACTATAGCATAAAAAGTTCACTTGTCAAATAGCCTTCAAGTTGGAGTGGATGCGTTCAATGGTTGTCGAGAACGAGTGTGTTCAATACGTGTACCAAAACAATGGCATGTTCTGAATTTCACTACTTTTTGAAAAGTAAATCGAACACGATTCCGCTTCGGTTTCATTTTCGTGTTCTCAATTCCGAATGAAATGGCACTCTTTTTACTTTGTGCAAGTCCAAACGAGATTGACACTGGATAAATAAGAGAGAAAACGGAATAGTCGAAAATGAAAGAAGCTGAATTTTTCGTTTGACTTTTCGTTTTTGCTGGCACTGCCAAATTCTGGACAAATTAAACAAAAAAAAAAAACCATTGTAAATCATTGAAAGGATCCAATGTAAATTAAATTTCACCACCAATTTCTAAATTGATCACAGAATTAAGGAAAATTAACTTTATGTAAATTTTTCAACTGTACGAGTGTGTAATTTGGCAATTACTTTTCATTCCACCTACCAACAAGCAATATTATTTAAAATTAAAATTAAAAAAAATTAAAATTGAAATGCCAATTTTATGATTAAAAACAAATGATATCCAGAAAACTAACAATGATATCAGTTCTAAAGTTACTAAAAATAAGCTTTAATAGCCTATTTACATTGGGCCCGACGCTGCAGCATGCGTTCACACCAAACCTGCAGCTTCTTAAACAGATAACAGCTCCCACCACATAGTGTGGTTGCAAAGAATTGTCAAAAGCACTCGGAAACGATAACCATATACCAATAAAAGCTGTACTGGAGCGTGAATTTTGCGACTTTTTAGTGACTACCCAGCCTATGTGTTTCCTATGAAAACAAAATCTCGCAGCTTCAACTTTGACAGTTTTTTCGAAGCTGCGGCTGGTGTGAATAGACAATATTTTTGATTGTGAATTTCTGTGGCACCTAAGAATTGAAATTAGGTAGTAAGAGGTTTCTGTGTTACTCTCGTATTTGTTATCTCTATTGCTCGAAAAATGTATTATTATTTTCTTCATATTTTTAACATTTTGGTTACTCCTGCTTAAGAAATCTTATGTACATATATATGGCACGCTGAACTCAGAAACTCAATTTTTAATTGTTAAATGAAATACTTTTATGGATATGTTTTTATTAGGATATACATATGATTGATTTCTAATTTCTTAGGAGGAATGCTACGAGCTATAACATATATATCTAGCATATATATCTATATATATAAACAACACTTATATCTTAAGAACGGGATCTTTAATATGTCTGAATAGTAGAATAGCAATAAAAAACTCGGAAAAAGCCAATCGGTCCAAAAAAATCGCGAAAATTTGAACAGCTTTCATTAAGGCTTAATAGTTAGCAATTGTCGACGGGAAAATAGGAGGTGTAGGCCAACCTGCCAAAATAATATGGAAATTTGCAAAATTTTATTATGAGCTTAGATTGTCATGAAGTTGGATAAATATATGGAAGGTTTACATCGAACTGTCGAGCTGTCGTGTGGGTAGATACTCACTGTAAGGACGCAGCTGCAAAAACTGCAAAGGCTTGCGTACCTGTCCGATAGCGGCACTAGAGGATTTGATGGAGTTAACACCACTCCACCGTAATATCCGCCAGAAGAAAAAAGCAACACTGCTTAGACTAACAGCAGAAGGAGTGGGTAGAAACCACAAAGTAAGCCTTAGGGACTCTGAGAAGCTGGCGAAGGAAATCCCTATAATCCTCCAACCCAGAGACGAAATGGTGGCAGGAATTTCACTGTACACAAAACTAATACGAGAGAATGAATCTCACTAGAAGAAACATATAAAATAGAACCAGACTCAATTCAGTGGTACACAGACGGGTCCCTGACACCCCAACTGGAACTGGACTTGGGGTAGCAGGACCGGGAATGAAAAGGTCTGAGGCAATGGTAGAAATTGCAAGTATATTTCAAGCCGAAGTATGTGCCATCTCCCTTTGTGCAAAACTTAATATGGGAAAGAATTACCATAATAGAGAAATAGCTATCCTTTCAGATAGTCAAGCAGCGCTAAATGCGCTGTGGGAAACACATTTTACACCCAATCCACATCAGTAACTTAGAACCCACGAAAATCCTGATCTTTGTACAGGAACTAGGGCTGCTAGTAGAATTGTAAACTCAGTAGGGGGGCACAATAGATCAGGATTAGTCGCGGTGAACAAATAAATAAGTACATCGAACTGTCCAATTTTTCGGTTCGATATTTTTAAAACTCATGTGAGTTTAGATAGTTCTACAGACAGGTAACTATGAGGTGTAGATGAAAGGTCTAAAAAATCGCGAAATTTAAAATATTTTATAACGATTTTTGATTATTATGAAGACGGGTAAATAGACGGATGGTAAAGTTCTAAAAAGTGGCAAAAATTACTAGATTTTCGTATGAGCTTAGATTATTACGAAAACGGGTGAATAGATACATGCTTAAGATCGAAAGTTTCACAAAATCGCGAAATTTGCTAAATTTTTAAGTGAGACAATCGTTATCAGGGATGCAATCCGCTTGAAAATAAGAACTGGTTTTGAACCGCCGCATCGGTTCATTACATGATTATTGTAGCTTACTAAACCGCGGTTTCGGTTTGGTTCATTGGTTCACCCTGACCTTATATAAGGCTGTCAAAAAAAGTCTTGCGGTATTATTATTGAATTTTCAATTGTTCATAAAATTGGTTATAATAATGCGATTTAAGTCAAATATGCGCCGTTTTAATCGATGACGAGTTCCCAACGAGATGCCAACTTCATAATGCCCCTCTTATAGAAGCTCGCTTCCCTATTGGCAAAAAACTCGGAGAGCCAATTTTCACAGGACTCTCTTGTGGCCAACTTCCGACTACCAAGCTCGTTCGCCATGGACAGAAATAGGTGGTAATCACTTGGTGCGAGATCCGGACTATACGGTGGATGCAAAAGAACCTCCCATCCGAGCTCCCGGAGCTTCTGGCGCATCACCAAAGATGTGTGTGGCCTGGCGTTGTCCTGATGGAAGACAATTCGGCCTCTGTTGATCAAAGATGGCCTCTTCTGCATGAGTGCTGCATTCAAGCGGTCCAGTTGTTGGCAGTACAGGTCCGAATTGAGCGTTTGGCCATAGGGGAGCAGCTCAAAGTGGATGATTCCCTGCCAATCCCACCAAACACACAGAAGAACCTTCCTGGCCGTCAATCCAGGCTTGGCCACCGTCTGGGCAGCGTCACCGCTTTTCGACCACGACCGTTTGCGCTTCACGTTGTCGTAAGTGACCCACTTTTCATCGCCAGTCACCATCCGCTTCCGGTCGACTTTGTTGCGATTCAGAAGCGATTCGCATGCATCCATACGGGCAAAAATGTTTTTTTGCGTCAAGTCGTGTGGCACCCATACATCGAGCTTCTTTTTGAATCCAAGCTTCTTCAAATGGTTTATAACGGTTTGATGACTCATGCCCAGCTCTTGGCCGATGCTACGGCTGCTACTATGCCGGTCTCTTTCGATCAATTCAGCGATTTTATCGCAATTTTCGACGACAGGCCTTCCGGACCGTGGCGCATCTTCGATCACCTCTGCACCAGAACGAAAACGTTGAAACCATCGTTGTGCGGTGGAAATGGAAACTGTATCGGGTCAATAAACTGCACAAATTTTATTGGCAGCATGAGATGCATTTTTGCCTTTATCGTAGTAGTACTGTAAAATATGCCGTATTTTCTCTTTATTTTGCTCCATGTTTGCGACGCTATAACTCACGAACGACTAAAAACAAACAACAATAAATCAAACACGTGTTAGCGCGTGAAAAGAGCTTTCCAAAAAGCTCTAGCGAGAACCGATGCGACGAATACAGCTAGAACTACGCGCTTGCAAAGACAAGCTTGCGGAAATACCGCAAGACTTTTTTGACAACCTTAACTTAACTTAAATATTTTATATAGGCCTGTTATGGTTCTCAAGTTCGGAATATTATGATTTCTAAAGTAAATTGGTGACTATCCGCACACATTGGAAATTGAATTCCTATAAAACATTTGATTATCTTTAAAATCCTTATATAAGTGCTCCTTGCAAACGCTAAATATCGTACAGAATATGGAGAATATCGTCCCATAGAGGATATGAGATACTCACACAAATCAATTGCCAAATTTTCAAGGAAGAAATGTAGTCTGATGGCAGGTATATCAAGGGGTCAATGAACAAAGGGAGCAGAAGATGTACGGGAAACAACATCGAGCCGGCATCGCTAAGGAATAATTCGGGCTATAAGTAGTCTCCCTTGTATAGGGTCCATCAGTAAAACTTATTTTAACCCGATTTCGGATACAACTTATCCTAGGGAATCGATTAAAATTCGCAAATTTACAAGTATCATTGTCCGTAGGTAAACGCTATAAGCCTCGTCATTGAACTGAACCGAACCGTACCGGTTTTTCTTTGTGGTGTTTTCTAAGGGACGCAGCTTCGGTTTAACAAATTTTTGAGCACAAATGTTCTAAAAGTGCTTGAATTGAGCACAATTCAACTCAATCACCATATGTAGTAATTTAGACGTCTAGCTACAAAAGAAAGCAATGGCGGAATGTGCTGTCACGCCACATCATCTCCACTCGTAAAGTGCAGAAGGTCCAGGGTTCGATTTCCAGTCAAGCCCGAAACAAAAAATTGTCTTTGTTTTAGTGAAAGACTTAAATAAACCAAGTCGAGTGGAGTAGTCGTTGAAGTTACGTTGTGGGCATGCACACATATCGTCACACTTTTCACACGCATACAAGCACAATTTGCGTGCGCCGCATTCGTGTTCTAGAAATAGCTTTCAATGCTTATAGCGTACGTGTGATTTTGTGCAGTCGGCCACACGCTGCCTCGTGTGCATTGGAACGTCGCGACGCGCCCATCTCTGCTCTAGTCCTATGGAATATGGGCAGAGCAGCAACACAAAGAAATGTGTCCCGTTCCCTATTCCAAAGACTCAGAAGCAATCCCAGTTGAAAGCTAAAGTTACCTTTACACTTTTGGTCAAAATCATAATACCCTTTGCAAGGGTATAAAAACAGACGACTATATCTAACAGCTGCCACTGAAACGACAGGTCTGAAAATGATATTTAGTCGGAGAAAGTTCTTTGTTTTCAATGTTAGCTTTCTTATATTCAGCAATCATGAATATTTTGTGCTTTTGAATAAATCTGAAGATGAAACTTCGGTAAAATTTGCAGTATCGTTTTCATATTTTATAGCTCGTAGCATTCAAAATACAAAGTTAAACGGAAAAACGTTTTGATTGTAGCAAATCCTTGCTCGATTCCTTATAAAGTTTCCTATTCCTATGTAAGAGTACCTTTCCGAAAAAACTAAAACAAAATTGTTTTGAATTTGATTTTTGAGTTCAGCGTTTCATACAAAATACATAAACAACATTGTGGTATTAATTAAGTAATTCTCCCTTAATTTTAGTAAGTGTTTTTTGTGCGTATTTTTGGGCATCTTCGTCATAACGCCTGAGGTATAACAAATAACTTTTTTTTTCATGCCATGTCCCCCCCTTCCGTCATTGTTCCCCTCCTGCTACACCCCACAACATTCGATTAAAAATCCTCCGCCCGTTGCCCTCTCCAATATCTTTCAGGTCATTCCACGTAACAATAATCCAATGTTTACTTCACGTCAGCGTTGTGGCGGAAGTCTACGTAGTCAAAGCGGTGGAGAGCGTGATCGGGACCGGGATCGGGATCGTGATCGGGACAGGCATCATCATCAGCAGCAGCATTACCAGCAGCATCAGCTGCCGCATATGTCATATCAACCGCGCAGTCGCAGCGGCAGCAGCGGTGACATGTCCATTAACATGGCGTTGGCTCGTGGAGGCAGGGCTGAAGGGCCAGTGCCGTCTACATCCACTTCTGGCTACGGCAGTAATCGTTATGTTGCTGGCAGTGGCGGAGGCGGCGTCGGCAGTGCCAGCAGCAGCGCCGTCGGCGGCCGTTCCAATTCGGTTCGCACGACCCGGACGCGCCATTCTTTCAGTTCGAGCAGCACGGGCCTCAATCGCCTGGGCTTTATCTCCAACGGTAGCACAAGCAGCAGCGGCAGCCTAATTGATGTGGCCGCCGGGGGCGGCGGTGGTGCCACCACCTCGTCGGGCGCTGCTCCGGCACACTCGGAGCCTGGCTGTGGCGCAGCGCTGGGCAGCAGCGGCAACTTGCTCTGCAAGCATATCAAATACTGCTGCCTGCATCAGTCAAATCAACAGTCGCCGGCCAGTGATGTACAGCCACAGCAGCCGTTCCAACAGCCCCAGCAGCCGTTCCAACAGCCACAGCAGCCGATCCAGCAACCACAGCAGTCGTACCAGCAAGCGCAGCAGCCATTTCAGCAGGCTCCGCAGCCGTCATCGTCCGGCGATGGTAATGCACTGTGCACCTTAGCCCACAACACTCTGAAACGCCTGGGCCCGGATGGCGAGGACAATGGCGGTGGTCATGTTGTGATGCTGCCTCAGCCAAGGGTGGATGGGTCCAGCATTCAGGTGCAACAGCCTCAACAGCAGCAACAGTCGCAGCCACGTCACTCGATTATCCTGGAGCGGGCCTTTGATTTTGGTAAGTTTCGGATACACTTAGTAAATGAGTTACCTGCATTGTCTTTTTTCCCCATTCAGCACAAAATCCTTAAAAGTTTGCCCCAAATGGGTCATTCGTTTCATTTGGTCCAACTCTTCAGGCACATTTTGATGGGTCCATTGAGCCGATTATCCATGTTTTAACCAATGTCACCTGTCCGCCCCGCTCCTTCTCTCTCTCTCTCTCTCTGTCCATTTATTTACCCCCCAACGAAAAAAGCTTGTGGCAAAATGTTAAACCTTTTTTTTCCTGCCTCCTTAACAAGTTTTTTATTTTCATTTGCCACTTTTTAAGTTGCTGCTTAATTTGCGTTTTGGGGTTTTTAAATTTCCTTTAAATTTGTTTTTGCTTTTTATTTTTTTAAATGAACATTTATGAAGAACTTTATTATGATTATGTACCTCAAGGGGCGCAGCGATGCATTAAACTGCAGCTGACTTAAAGTATGAAATGCGAACTGAACATAAAATAGCTCATTGCCATAAAGAACGTTTGGCAGTGAGAGTGAGAGGAAGAACAATGAGAGACAATTAATTTAAACGGGAAAAAGTTGCACTTGAAATCAAAAATTTTTCCGGAACCTCAGCAGATTTGCAAGTTCGAACCAAAATTTACCAACGGTCAGTGTTTGGAAGTACCTATATATAAATACATAGGTACATACCTAGGTATATATTTTGTGTACCTTTTACCTTACCTCAGTGTTTTCAAATTCGAGTACCTTTTACCTAACCTTGCTTACCTTACATATTTTTATTTACCTTGTCAATAAGGTACTAGGTAAGGTACTAGGTACTTTTCGTACGTGATTTTTTTCACTTCGATTTCATTAAAAGAAAAGTTTCAGGTACCTGTTTCTGGCTTTAACTGGACGTCCGGTAAACACTCCCTGTTGAAAAACTATACGATCCATGATAGACAAGAGGAAGGCGGGGAGCACGGCAGTATTAGAAAAATATCGCCGGTATATTTCAAAATACTCATTTTATATGTACGACAACCGATATCTGGAGTTGATACACTGCTCGCCACTTGAATAGGACAACTCTAAAGTCGATTTTCTATAGTTAATTGCTGCTAAACCAAGCCATCTAGGAAAATACTTTTTGTTTTCTTATAAAGTTTATATTATAATGTAGTAATTAGACGAAAATTACAAAATTATTCAAAAGTTGTAAGTGTACAAAAAACATTGTTAGCCAATAAGTAACAAATTTTGGAGTCTTCATTTTGCACCACTTGAATAGGACACTTTATCTAAAAACCATTTAAGAATATTTCAATCCTTTTCAAATAAACAATATTACTTAAATAAGAAATTACTAACATGTTTTTAAACCAAAAAAAGTTTTTAATAGTGTTTTGAGCGTCCTTTTTTCTCCAAAACCTCACACATTCGGTCTGGAAGGGATGCATACAATTTTCCCAAATAATTCAACGATATCGAGCCCCATGCTAATTTGATAGCTGCAATTAGTTCGGGAACGCTCGAATATTGCTGACCTCATCCATATACTTCACGTGTTAGCCATCCCCACACATTCTCAATGATATTCAAGTCCGGTGAATAGGGTGGCCAGATTAATAACTCCACGTTTTGGCTCGCTATATACGATTTAACAATCCGGGCCGTATGTATAGGGGCATTATCATGTTGATAAATCCATTTTAGATTTGCAAAAAGAGTTTGGAAGTGTGGAAAGGCCTCTTTCAATATACCATTATAACACAACGCATTCATGGTGGTTGGAATAAATTTAAGCTCACAGGTGCCATAATAGGAAATGGCCCCCCATACCATAATACCTCCAGCACTGCTGTGCAACTTATCAAGATGGTGTGGTTCTTTTCGAAGATCATGAAAATAGTAGCTGTAGCCATCGGGGCCCTCCAAATTAAACTTTTTTGTCCGAAAAGATAACACGTTGCCACTCCGAAGTCCAGGTGACATGTGCGCGCGCGAAATCAAGGCGTTGTAACTTCCGAGCCGGGTTAAGAGGTGGCTTCTTCTTGATTTTTAGTCTCTTCAGGTGTGTAGCATTATTAATACTTGTCAAACTTGCTTTAACGTTGCATTTTTCCCTTATCTTGGCCAAAGAGTCGTGCGAATTGGAAGCTTCTCTTAATATAAGTCGCTTGTCCGCGATGGTAAGCACACTGTGGGTGCGGCCCTTCATGTTTTTACCATAATTAGCCTCATTATTTGAAAAATTTGTTATGGCGTGACGGCTCCTGTCGACTTTTTGTGCTATTTTGGCAATAGAAAGGCCAGAATCCTTGTAAGCTTGGATTTTTCCTTTCTCCGACTCAGATAATGAAGTGCCACGCCCCATTTTAATTTTTTTAAAATTTTATATACACTTCAATTAAAGCAAAAAGTTTAAGTAAACCAAAATTTGTGTGCACGTGTCAACGATACCGACCAAATAAAATGCATGTTCTATTCAAATGGATTCAATGGAATTTTTGCGAATGCTCACATAAAGTGCAAACAACTTTATAACGGTTCTGTTCCAAAACTTGGAATATACCAGAAAGAGCGAAGAATGCTTGCACAAAGATAAAATGCAAAAAATACCGTTATTCTAACATTTCGTTTTCGAGTTACGGGCAGTTTTAAAGAGAGCATACAGGGTGTCCTATTCAAGTGGCGAGCAGTGTATGATCAGAAAACGAGCGCATCCGACTGAGAAACTCGAAAAAGACTCGAATGTGATCAGAAATTTCATAAAATGCTTGATGGGAATTCAGCATATTTCGGAAAAATGCTAAAAATACGTATGTACTATTTTTCAACAAAGAATACGACAAAAATTATTTCGAGCAAAAAAAAAATTCGAGTGGACGATTTTTCACCCATACAAACTTTGGGGGCACAGAATTTTTTTTACTTGTTTTCTTATTGCGAAAGCTGAGAATGCGATTCTGTCCGCTGATTTCGCTCCCTTCTGGCCACTTTGTGACACCTTTGGGAGGTAAGAACAGAATAATTATTTTGGTTGAATTGAAATCACTACAGACCACAATATATCAGCATGGGCTTCGAGGTAGACAAAGAGCTCATCTGCCCGATATGTGCAGATGTACTGGAAAACCCTGTAAAGTCGAGAAGCTGCGAACATGCGTTTTGTAGGAAGTGTATAGAGAAGTGGATACTGCAGAAACAAATTTCTGTTCATTTCATTTAATTTTAAAGAAATGTTATTGTAAAAAAATTAATCAAATAAGCTCCAACGATCCAAGCGATCAGGAAATGTTGCAAGACCGTGTCAAGGATATTGCTCTGCCCGATTGGTTTATTAAAAGAAAAATAAATTAAGAAGAAAAATTTAGGTTAAGTTCCGATTGGCTGCCGCTAGAAGCGAATAAAATGAATGCATGAATGAATGAAAAAAATAAAGAAGACAAAAAATGATTGTTGTGGGCCTCACGAGAGCCAACTGCTGAATGAATAGAAAACTTTGTTTGCTAAAGCAAAACAAATTTATCATAACTCTTGGCCTACTACGAAACGTAAAAAACATGCCAAAATATATATATGGGGCATTCCAAGCAAAACTAGAAGGCCAGGCTAACTTCGTCTATGCCGAAGTTTTTATACCCTTGCAAATGCAAATGTCACAGTCTAAGAACGCTTACATAAAAATCAAAAATTTTTGTAACTAAAACCTATTTTCCGACAGATAAAGATCTGATTTCGACCAAATTTCGCGAATTAACAAACGTCGAGTTTAAGAACGATAAAATTGAAGACAAAAAAGTTTTTCTCACTTAGACTCATTTTTGACCGATCGGTCCTATGGCAGCCTTAAGATATAGTCATCCGATTTCGACCTAGTTTTGCGAATCTATTTCAAAGCATATAAAATAAGACATCAGCGAGTTTAAGGACGCAAAAAAAAAAAAATTTTTACTAAGACTCATTTTCGACCGATCGGTCCTATGGCAACCATTAGATATAGTCACCCGATGTCGATCAACTTTTTCAAATGAGTTTGAAAGCGTTTAATATAAATAATCACCGACCTTAAGAACGATTTACTTAAAAACAAAAAAGTTTTTTTCACTCAGACTCATTTTCCGACCGATCGGTCCTATGGCAGCTATAAGATATAGTCATCCGATTTGAACCAAAATTTGCAAATCTCTTTGAAAGCATATGATATAAATAATAGCCGAGCTTGAGGACGCTAATAGTGAAAACAAAAAAGTTTTTCTCACTAAGACCCATTTTCCGACCGATTCTTCCTATGACAGCTATAAGATATAGTTATCCGATTTTGACCAAAATTCGCAAATCAGTTTGAAAGCATAGAATTATAATAATGACCGAATTTAAGAACGCTAACATTGAAAACAAAAAAGTTTTTCTCACTAAGACCCATTTTTCGACCGATGGTTCCTATGGCAGCTATAAGATATAGTCATCCGATCCGGTCGGTTACGACATATTAACAGCGTGCAGTAAAAAGAAACTCTGTGCAAAATTTCAGCTCGATAGCTTTAAAACTGAGAGACTTGTTTGCGTAGAAACAGACAGACGGACTGACAGTCAGATGGACGAACAAAGCTCAATCGACTCAGCTCGTCGCCCTGATCAAGAATATATATAGTTTATGGGGTCGGAAATGAATGCGTTGCAATCTTCTGGGCAAAATTATAATACCCTTTGCAAGGTTACAAAAAAGAACAAGTGAACATGTTTAGTGAAATGAACAACCTTTACCCAACACTACTGTTTACACCAGCGGTGGGCAAGGCGTTGTTCCCATTGCTCCCAGTGCTCCGAGATTTTATTCTCAGTCTCATAATAAACTGCCTCGCAATCAACTCGCTTCACATTGTGAACAACAACAAAGTCTATGCGGATCGGAGCACGGCGCCAACAAGACGCGCACACAGACAGCGCGACATCTGCATTTTGGTCGATCGAGATTCGCTGATAAGGGTTGTTTTTCCTATTGTTGTTGTTGGCCTGCTCCCAAACTCAAATTTCATGCCCACCGGTGGTTTACACATATCGCTTATTTACTTTCAAGTCTGTCATAACTCAAACAAGTAAGAAAGTCGGTCAGATCCTGGAATGTTTCAAACCAAACCCGAGCGGAATCAAACTCAAATTTGGAAAACTTACAAAAATTGTTTAGAAAGGAGTGGGAGAGGGGTAAGAAGGGAATGGAAGGGAGTCACCCACCACACCACCACCCCGTTTTTTCGATGCTGTGACTAGATTTTGTTACTATTTACAAATTTATTTTACTTTGCCTTGTCTGGGACTTAAACCCCGAACCACGGCATCTTAGCTCACACGACTATCAAGCACACGCGAGAGATAGGGACCAAATCATAGTTAAGATTGCAGCCACTGCTTTGCCTGCCTGTGCTCTCAGTTTGTTCGCTCTTTCACTCGGTTGTTAAGTACGATCCCTATCTATGACAGTCCGTAGCTGACTCGTTTTTAAAATTTTAATCCTACTGTTGGGATCAAATCATAGTTTTTGTGTGTGTTTTTCAAGTCATCAAACCCAACATAACAGAGAAGCATTATCTGCAACAGGAAAAACGCATGCGGCAGAACAACTACCAATTTCAAATTCTTGTTTACGCTGAGTGAGTGTGAGTGTTAGGCCATGTTGCAGTTGCCCACCAAACTAAGCGAGTTGATGCTAAACATTTTCATTCGAGGTAAAACAATATTTTCTTTGGCATATTGCAAAGGTCAAACACAGCAGCCGCCACTTACCAATAACACAAGCTCGTGCAAACGACACACATACATTCACACGCGTACTCGTGTAGGGCATAAAAACAAAAGACATGAATGAAAAACATAAAATGAAAACCACCTAAAAGTGGTTTGCTCTGTTATTGCTCGGCAGGTGACTTGCGGCCTCGTTAGTCAGTAGCGAACAACAGAATGCTCAACATGTCACCCATGTCATTGTCACCACAAAGTGTTGTCACTCATATGTGCACACACACACACACACACTCACGCTTACTCCAGAACAAGGCCAGGTTGGAGCCGGAGCCATGCAGGTCTTAATTAACCCGCCCCGAGCTGGAGCCAGAGCCTAAGCATGGCATGTAACTGCATCATGCAATTCCTGTCCACAATTGGGGGCACCGTCTGGGCACGCATTTCCGACACATTTCCACTAATACTCTAATCAAAAGCTTGCTCCACCCCGGGAACAGGACTTCCGTTGCGATAAGCTTTGACCGAGATTTTTGTGAACAGTTTGAGTGGGGGGGGGGGGGGGGGGGAGAAAAAGTGCGCGAATGAAATGTATGTATGAAACCCCACTAAATGATTAATGTTTCAACCCATGTCGGCTGTTGTTTATCCCATTTGTTGCTTTGACTCTGGGTTAGAAAATTTTCCACACTTTAATTAAGAGTAAGCACACCCAAAGATGTTGCCCACCCCCCCCCCCCCCCCCATGCCAGCTACTGTCTTTGCTAGACAAAACTCCGACCATAAAATTTAATCATAAATATGTTGAAAACAATCTTTCTGCTCGTTCATACCCAGTGTGGAGTTAGGCGTCTCGTCTGCTGGGGGTATATGACATCTCTAGCTATGTTGAATGAACACGAGAAATTGTATTATCCTAGACAGGGCAGCAGCAGCATTCACCATTATGAGCTGCAGTCTTCTTTCTTTCCAGCATTCGAAATAAATTTAATTTACTAAACTACTCTCAAGTCACATTTCACATTGTGATGGCGATTTCTCCCATGAGTAGGGTAGGTATGGTAGTTCCAGCACCCAACTGCAGCAGAGTAAGAAAGCGTAAACAACAACAACAACAAAAATCGAAGAAAACCGACAAAAGGTTTCAAACATTAATCCAACAAGGAATCAATTCCACACCCAGATACTGCGCAGAGAAGTAGAGGAGTACATACTCTGAACATTAATTAACTCAGTATGGGGGCACATTAGATCAAGGCCAACTGCAAAAATAAATACAGGAGCCTGACAGGAGCCAGATGCAATTCATTATGGGGTCAGTAACTAAACAACAAGCATTAAAAGCTCCCATCCCATTGGGGAAACAGAGCAATCAAACCTTTCAGCTGAGAAAAAGTACATCCAGCTGTTGCTTAAGTGGCCAGGGATTGTCGAGAACAATTGCAACAATGTTGCAACAAATGATTGAATTTCTTTGATTTCATGACCTGTAGTGTCTCAAATGCCACATAATTATTTCTTGTTGCGGCTTACACAATTTTCCCAGTGCTGGAATCAAACCCTCTAGAGCCACAATACCCAGAAATTTTCCTTTGAGTCTTAAACCCAGGCAAAAAAAATCAAGTAATCCAAAAATGAGTAGTAATTTGTGGCACTGTAAAAAAGGTCAATATGTCATTAACAGCCTGTGTTTACCATCGTATTATGACAGTATGTATGTGGGTGCGTTTTAGTCTTAAGTCCCATTTCGTCAGAAATTCTCTTGATTTCTTAAAAAAATGACATCGAACAATGTTTCATCTATTCCTGTTTCAAGTAACTATTCAATCACATTGGCGACGTGAGCACAAACAAATGTAGAATGCAGAAAGCTACAGGTGGCGTGCAGAAAAACTGCAAGTAACGTGTAGAAATAAGAAAACTAAACGCCGCGTGTAGAAAAGCTAAATGCTGCGTGGGCAAAAGCAAAGTCTACACGACATTTGAAAATTAGCTTATTTCCAACTAACTGAATACCACATGATCGTTTAGGTTTTCTACATTAACGTTTGAATATTGAAATTCTACATCCTACGTGTGGAAATTCTAAAAGAAAAATATAGCTCTAAGTCAGTACTGAACTCTTACATTTTTCGTTTAGAAAACTGCTCTCCACACCCGACGTGTAGGTTTTCTACATAAACGTTTAGAATTACAAATGCTGAATGATACATGTTGGAAATCTACACGAAACATGTGCAAATTTCAGTCCCGTATATAAACAAGCAGAGCACTAAATTCAAACTTAAGAATTACAAGCAACCAAAAATTGGTGTATGTTTTCAATACAAGTACATCTTACTCAATACAAGTAACACATTGGATGCTTTGCCTCAGAGGCGCGGCGTAGCTCAGCCGTCTAAGGCGTCGTTCCCACCGAGTTTTTTCAGTTCTCAAGGGCCCCGAGTTCGAATCCCCCCAGAGAGTAGGTAAAGAAAAAAAATATAAATTTGCTTGTTATATTTGTGTTGGTGGTCCTCTTCTGCTCTAAGTTGAGATGCATAGCGAAATAATTAAGCTTTCAACGAGAAGGCCAAGCTAACTTCGTCTGTGCCGAAGTTTTTATACCCTTGCAAATGCTGTTTTTGAAATGTCAGAGTTTAAGAACGCTTACATAAAAATCTAAAAAAATTTTTAACTAAAACCCATTTTCCGACAGATAAACATCTAATTTCGACCAAACTTAGCGAATCTTTTTGAAAACATATCAAATTAACAATCGCGGAGTTTAATAAAGATCAAATTTGAAACAGAAAAATTTTTTCTCACTAAGACTCATTTTCCGACCGATCGGTCCTATGGCAACCATAAGATATAGTCACCCGATGTCGATCAACTTTTTCAAATTAGTTTGAAAGCATTTAATATAAAGAATCACCGACTTTAAGAACGCTTTACTTGAAAACAAAAAAGTTTTTTTCAATAAGACCCATTTTTTGACCGATGGTTCCTATGACAGCTATAAGATATGGTCATCCGATCTTGACCAAAATTTGCAAATCTGTTTGAAAGCATTTAATATTAATAATTGCCGAGTTTAAGGCCGCTAATATTGAAAACAAAAAAGTTTTTCTCACTAAGACCCATTTTTTGACCGATGGTTCCTATGACAGCTATAAGATATGGTCATCCGATCTTGACCAAAATTTGCAAATCTGTTTGAAAGCATTTAATATTAATAATTGCCGAGTTTAAGGCCGCTAATATTGAAAACAAAAAAGTTTTTCTCACTAAAACCCATTTTTCGACCGATGGTTCCTATGGCAGCTATAAGATATAGTGATCCGATCCGGTCGGTTCCGACATATTAGCAGCGTGCAGTAAAAAGAAGACTCTGTGCAAAATTTCAGCTCGATAGCTTTAAAACTGAGAGACTAGTTTGCGTAGAAACAGACGGACATACAGACAGACGGCCTGATCAAGAATATATATAGTTTATGGGTTCGGAAATAAATAATTCTATGCGTCGCAAACTTCTGGGCAAAATTATAATACCCTTTGCAAGGGTATAAAAAGAGATAAATTTCATATGAAATTTAAAGAAGACTCGAAAATGACTTATACATATGCTCAAAATGGGATTTATTGAAGTTCAGCAACAAAATGTAGAGCAATCGCAAATTGAGACATAAGAAAAACGGATTATAAGCGAGTCTTCGAGAAGAGTAGCGGGTTGGGTACCACGGGACGTGTTCAGCAGAATAATTGATCCCTGAGCAAGTATCAGAAAAAATGATGCTTCGAATAGTATCACTTTAAAGTAGCGTACATGCTCCCCTATCATTATACCTCAAATTGGCTATTATGATGCCGCATCACTCGAGCTCAGTAGGAAGATTATTTGCAAATTTATACTTGATCAGGGAGCAAGTTGTTCTGCTGAACACGGCCATTTTCTCCCGAAAAAAGTATCATTTGTGATCAGAGAACGAGCGCACTTGTGACTATTTTAATCAGACAGGGAACTCGAAAAAGTCTCTAATGTGATGAGAAATTTCATAATTTCATATATGTTGACTGGCATATTAGTTTATGACTGTCACAAGAATCGCTTAAGAACCTTAAGTTGTGCAATATGTATGCTGC